>JACCGJ010018775.1:0-15785 GCA_013407085.1 Atriophallophorus winterbourni | reverse complement strand
TATTCTATCCCCTATATAATATATATTCTATCCCCTATATAATATATATTCTATCCCCTATATAATATATATTCTATCCCATATATAATATATATTCTATCCCCTATATAATATATATTCTATCCCCTATATAATATATATTCTATCCCCTATATAATATATATTCTATCCCCTATATAATATATATTCTATCCCCTATATAATATATATTCTATCCCCTATATAATATATATTCTATCCCCTATATAATATATATTCTATCCCCTATATAATATATATTCTATCCCCTATATAATATATATTCTATCCCCTTTATAATATATATTCTATCCCCTATATAATATATATTCTATCCCCTATATAATATATATTCTATCCCCTATATAATATATATTCTATCCCCTATATAATATATATTCTATCCCCTATATAATCTATATTCTATCCCCTATATAATATATATTCTATCCCCTATATAATATATATTCTATCCCCTATATAATATATATTCTATCCCCTATATAATATATATTCTATCCCCTATATAATATATATTCTATCCCCTATATAATATATATTCTATCCCCTATATAATATATATTCTATCCCCTATATAATATATATTCTATCCCCTATATAATATATATTCTATCCCCTATATAATATATATTCTATCCCCTATATAATACCTATGATATGAATAATATATAATATGAGTGCGATTTTCTGCACAGCCTGCCTCGTCTTTTAAACTAAAGGGGCCCCTTAGTACGTTAGATCGGCCACTTTTTACGCGAAGTAGACCCCCTTTGTACGTTAGATCCTCCTCTTTTTAAAGCTATTTAGGCCCTTTTGTACGTTAGATCGGCCACTTTTTACGCGAAGTAGGCCCCCTTTGTACGTTAGATCCGCCTCTTTTTAAAGCTATTTAGGCCCTTTTGTACGTTAGATCGGCCACTTTTTACGCGAAGTAGGCCCCCTTTGTACGTTAGATCCGCCTCTTTTTAAAGCTATTTAGGCCCTTTTGTACGTTAGATCGGCCACTTTTTACGCGCAGTAGGCCCCCTTTGTACGTTAGATCCGCCTCTTTTTAAAGCTATTTAGGCCCTTTTGTACGTTAGATCGGCCACTTTTTACGCGAAGTAGGCCCCCTTTGTACGTTAGATCCGCCTCTTTTTAAAGCTATTGAGGCCCTTTTGTACGTTAGATCGGCCACTTTTTACGCGAAGTAGGCCCCCTTTGTACGTTAGATCCGCCTCTTTTTAAAGCTATTTAGGCCCTTTTGTACGTTAGATCGGCCACTTTTTACGCGAAGTAGGCCCCCTTTGTACGTTAGCTCCGCCTCTTTTTAAAGCTATTTAGGCCCTTTTGTACGTTAGATCGGCCACTTTTTACGCGAAGTAGGCCCCCTTTGTACGTTAGATCCGCCTCTTTTTAAAGCTATTTAGGCCCTTTTGTACGTTAGATCGGCCACTTTTTACGCGAAGTAGGCCCCCTTTGTACGTTAGATCCGCCTCTTTTTAAAGCTATTTAGGCCCTTTTGTACGTTAGATCGGCCACTTTTTACGCGAAGTAGGCCCCCTTTGTACGTTAGTTCCGCCTCTTTTTAAAGCTATTTAGGCCCTTTTGTACGTTAGATCGGCCACTTTTTACGCGAAGTAGGCCCCCTTTGTACGTTAGATCCGCCTCTTTTTAAAGCTATTTAGGCCCTTTTGTACGTTAGATCGGCCCCTTTTTACGCGAAGTAGGCCCCCTTTGTACGTTAGATCCGCCTCTTTTTAAAGCTATTTAGGCCCTTTTGTACGTTAGATCGGCCACTTTTTACGCGAAGTAGGCCCCCTTTGTCCGTTAGATCCGCCTCTTTTTAAAGCTATTTAGGCCCTTTTGTACGTTAGATCGGCCACTTTTTACGCGAAGTAGGCCCCCTTTGTACGTTAGATCCGCCCCTTTTTAAAGCTATTTAGGCCCTTTTGTACGTTAGATCGGCCACTTTTTACGCGAAGTAGGCCCCCTTTGTACGTTAGATCCGCCTCTTTTTAAAGCTATTTAGGCCCTTTTGTACGTTAGATCGGCCACTTTTTACGCGAAGTAGGCCCCCTTTGTACGTTAGCTCCGCCTCTTTTTAAAGCTATTTAGGCCCTTTTGTACGTTAGATCGGCCACTTTTTACGCGAAGTAGGCCCCCTTTGTACGTTAGATCCGCCTCTTTTTAAAGCTATTTAGGCCCTTTTGTACGTTAGATCGGCCACTTTTTACGCGAAGTAGGCCCCCTTTGTACGTTAGCTCCGCCTCTTTTTAAAGCTATTTAGGCCCTTTTGTACGTTAGATCGGCCACTTTTTACGCGAAGTAGGCCCCCTTTGTACGTTAGATCCGCCTCTTTTTAAAGCTATTTAGGCCCCCTTCGGGTTATTTGCCAGACTTTTCCATTAAGTAACTCCCCTTTTAGGTTTCCACTGGGGTTCTATGCTAGGTAGCCTCTGTTTTTTGGTTAACATGAGTCATATCCCCTACATAACATACATTCTATCCCCTACACAACATACATCCTATCCCCTGCATAAAATTTACCCAGAGTTTTCCGTTAATCAGGTCTCCTTATGTTTTGTGTCTGGCTTTTTCCGTTAAATGGGCCCCCTTACGTAGATCAGATCTACCTCTTTTCCGCTATTTTCGCCCCTGGGGGGAGGGGGAGTTTTCTGCTAAGAATCTTATGGGGGGGGTGAAAAAAAAAGGGGGGTGGGGGTTTCCCTGCACAGCACACACCGTGTATCATTCTCTAGTTTGGTCCCTTTTCCGTTAGATCGGCCACTTTTTACGCGAAGTAGGCCCCCTTTGTACGTTAGGTCCGCCTCTTTTTAAGCTATTTAGGCCCCTTCGGGTTATTTGCCAGACTTTTCCATTAAGTAGGTCCCCTTTTAGGTTTCCACTGGGGTTCTATGCTAGGTAGTCTCTGTTTTTTGGTTAACATGAGTCATATCCCCTACATAACATACATTCTATCCCCTACACAACATACATCCTATCCCCTGCATAAAAATTACCCAGAGTTTTCCGTTAATCAGGTCTCCTTATGTTTTGTGTCTGGCTTTTTCCGTTAAATGGGCCCCTTACGTAGATCAGATCTGCCTCTTTTCCGCTATTTTCGCCCCTGGGGGTGGGGAGGTTTTCTGCTAATAATCCTTAGGGGGGGGTGGGGTTGAAAAAAAAAATGGGGGTGGGGTATTCCCTGCACAGCACACACCGTGTATCATTCTCTAATTTGGTCCCTTTTTCGTTAGATCGGCCACTTTTTACGCTATTTTTCTGTGTTTTTTCGCTAATTTTCGACATTTTTGAGGCGTTTTGATCAGCATTTTTTTGCAAAATTGCCACTTTTTTGTGTTTTTTTTCGTAAATTCGGCCACTTTTTCTGCTATTTTTCGGTGTTTTTTCGCTAATTTTCGTCATTTTTGAGGCGTTTTGATCAGCATTTTTTTGCAAAATTGCCACTTTTTTGTGTTTTTTTTCGTAAATTCGGCCACTTTTTCTGCTATTTTTCAGTGTTTTTTCGCTAATTTTCGACATTTTTGAGGCGTTTTGATCAGCATTTTTTTGCAAAATTGCCACTTTTTTGTGTTTTTTTTCGTAAATTCGGCCACTTTTCTGCTATTTTTCAGTGTTTTTTCGCTAATTTTCGACATTTTTGAGGCGTTTTGATCAGCATTTTTTTGCAAAATTGCCACTTTTTTGTGTTTTTTTTCGTAAATTCGGCTACTTTTTCTGCTATTTTTCAGTGTTTTTTCGCTAATTTTCGACATTTTTGAGGCGTTTTGATCAGCATTTTTTTGCAAAATTGCCACTTTTTTGTGTTTTTTTTCGTAAATTCGGCCACTTTTTCTGCTATTTTTCGGTGTTTTTTCGCTAATTTTCGACATTTTTTAGGCGTTTTGATCAGCATTTTTTTGCAAAATTGCCACTTTTTTGTGTTTTTTTTCGTAAATTCGGCCACTTTTTACACGAAGTAGGCCCCCTTTATACGTTAGATCCTCCTCTTTTTAAGCTATTTAGGCCCCCTTCGGGTTATTTGCCAGACTTTTCCATTAAGTAAGTCCCCTTTTAGGTTTCCACTGGGGTTCTATGCTAGGTAGTCTCTGTTTTTTGGTTAACATGCGTCATATCCCCTACATAACATACATTCTATCCCCTACACAACATACATCCTATCCCCTGCATAAAAATTACCCAGAGTTTTCCATTAATTAGGTCTCCTTATGTTTTGTGTCTGGCTTTTTCCTGGGGCAGTCCCGTCTTAGTTTGATCGGACTCTTTTTAAGCTAAGTAGTTCCCTTTTTTGGTTTACCCTGGGTTTTACACTAAGTAGACCCCTTTTAGGTTTCCCCTGAATTTTTACGCTAGGTAGTCTCTGTTTTTAGGTTAACATGAGTCATATCCCCTACATAACATACATCCTATCCCCTACATAACATACATCCTATCCCTTGCGCAATTTTACCCAGGCTTTCCCCTAAGTAGGCCCCTAGGTTTCCCCGGGGTTCCCGCTAAATTTACCACTTTTTGTGTTGTTTTTGGTGAATGCCCGAGAAGAAAAAAAGAAAAATAAAATAAAGACTTGAATTTGAGTTGAAATTCTCAAATTTATTAAAAAAATAGTGTGTAAAAATACACAAAAAATACCCTGTTTTACCGCATCAAACCCACTTTTTTTAAGTACGTAAGGGTCCCCCCTTACAACATTTTTTTTTTAAAGTTTAGCCAGGTAAAACCCACTTTGGGAGGGTGCGGAATACCGCATCAAACTCAAATTTTCATATTTTTTCAAAATAATTTTTTTTATTTTTTGTAGAAAATTTTTACACCCAAAATTGACTCTAAATTTTGCTCACAACACTCGCCAGAAGAGACAAAATCTCCCCACCCTGTTTGGGTTATGTGAACACAAGATTTTTTTGGCTATTATAAATTACTATATAATATAGTAAGCATTTTTTATCACTTTTTCGTGTACCATTTAGGCCCCCCCTTTTTTGCAAGGCTTAAAACACAAAATATTCAGCTCCCCTGTCCAAAACAGAATGTCCGAGAAGAAAAAAAGAAAAATAAAGACTTGAATTTGAGTTGAAATTCTCAAATTTATTAAAAAATAGTGTGTAAAAAATACACAAAAAATACCCTGTTTTACCGCATCAAACTCACTTTTTTTAAGTACGTAAGGGGCCCCCCTTACAACATTTTTTTTTTAAAGTTTAGCCCGGTAAAACCCACTTTGGGAGGGTGCGGAATACCGCATCAAACTCAAATTTTCATATTTTTTCAAAATAATTTTTTTTATTTTTTGTAGAAAATTTTTACACCCAAAATTGACTCTAAATTTTGCTCACAACTTTTGTGAACACAAGATTTTTTTGGCTATTATAAATTACTATATAATATAGAAAGTATTTTTTATCACTTTTTTGTGTACCATTTAGGCCCCCCCTTTTTTGCAAGGCTTAAACCACAAAATATTCAGCTCCTCTGTCCAAAACAGAATGTCCGAGAAGAAAAAAAGAAAAATAAAGACTTGAATTTGAGTTGAAATTCTCAAATTTATTAAAAAATAGTGTGTAAAAAATACACAAAAAATACCCTGTTTTACCGCATCAAACTCACTTTTTTTAAGTACGTAAGGGTCCCCCCTTACAACATTTTTTTTTTAAAGTTTAGCCCGGTAAACCCCACTTTGGGAGGGTGCGGAATACCGCATCAAACTCAAATTTTCATATTTTTTCAAAATAATTTTTTTTATTTTTTGTAGAAAATTTTTACACCCAAAATTGATTCTAAATTTTACTCACAACACTCGCCAGAAGAGACAAAATCTCCCCACCCTGTTTGGGTTATGTGAACACAAGATTTTTTTTGGCTATTATAAATTACGAATAATATAGTAAGCATTTTTTACACTTTGGCTTTACCAGTTGCCCCCCCTTTTTGAAGGCTTAAAAAAACAAAATATTCAGCTCTGGTCCAAAACAGAATGTCCTAGAAGAGAAAAAGAAAAATTAAAGGACTGAATTTTGAGGTGAATTCTCAAATTTATTAAAAAATATGTTGTAAAAAGATACACAAAAAATACCCTGTTTTTAACCGCATCAAAAACTCCTTTTTTAAGTACGTAAGGGTACCCCCTTACAACATTTTTTTTTTAAAGTTTAGCCCGGTAAAACCCACTTTGTGAGGGTGCGGAATACCGCATCAAACTCAAATTTTCATATTTTTTCAAAATAATTTTTTTTATTTTTTGTAGAAAAATTTTACACCCAAAATTGACTCTAAATTTTGCTCACAACTTTTGTGAACACAAGATTTTTTGGCTATTATAAATTACTATATAATATAGTAAGCATTTTTTATCACTTTTTTGTGTACCATTTAGGTCCCCCCTTTTTTGCAAGGCTTAAAACACAAAATATTCAGCTCCTCTGTCCAAAACAGAATGTCCGAGAAGAAAAAAGAAAAATAAAGACTTGAATTTGAGTTGAAATTCTCAAATTTATTAAAAAATAGTGTGTAAAAAATAAACAAAAAATACCCTGTTTTACCGCATCAAACTCACTTTTTTTAAGTACGTAAGGGTCCCCCCTTACAACATTTTTTTTTTAAAGTTTAGCCCGGTAAAACCCACTTTGTGAGGGTGCGGAATACCGCATCAAACTCAAATTTTCATATTTTTTCAAAATAATTTTTTTTATTTTTTGTAGAAAATTTTTACACCCAAAATTGATTCTAAATTTTACTCACAACACTCGCCAGAAGAGACAAAATCTCCCCACCCTGTTTGGGTTATGTGAACACAAGATTTTTTTGGCTATTATAAATTACTATATAATATAGTAAGCATTTTTTATCACTTTTTCGTGTACCATTTAGGCCCCCCCTTTTTTGCAAGGCTTAAAACACAAAATATTCAGCTCCTCTGTCCAAAACAGAATGCCCAAGAAGAAAGGAAAAAAAAGGAAAAGGAAATTAAAGACTCGAATTTGAGTTGAAATTCTCAAATTTATTAAAAAAAATAGTGTGTAAAAAATAAACAAAAAATACCCTGTTTTAGAGCATCAAACTCACTTTTTTTAAGTACGTAAGGGTCCCCCCTTACAACATTTTTTTTAAAGTTTAGCCCGTAAAACACCGTTGGGGGGTGCGAATACGCATCAAACTCAAAATTTTATATTTTTTCAAAATAATTTTTTTATTTTTTGTAGAAAAATTTTACACCCAAAATTGACTCTAAATTTTGCTCACAACTTTTGTGAACACAAGATTTTTTTTGGCTATTATAAATTACTATATAATATAGTAAGCATTTTTTATCACTTTTTTGTGTACCATTTAGGCCCCCCCTTATTTGCAAGGCTTAAAACACAAAATATTCAGCTCCTCTGTCCAAAACAGAATGTCCGAGAAGAAAAAAGAAAAATAAAGACTTGAATTTGAGTTGAAATTCTCAAATTTATTAAAAAATAGTGTGTACAAAATACACAAAAAATACCCTGTTTTACCGCATCAAACTCACTTTTTTTAAGTACGTAAGGGCCCCCCCTTACAACATTTTTTTTTTAAAGTTTAGCCCGGTAAAACCCACTTTGTGAGGGTGCGGAATACCGCATCAAACTCAAATTTTCATATTTTTTCAAAATAATTTTTTTTATTTTTTGTAGAAAAATTTTACACCCAAAATTGATTCTAAATTTTACTCACAACTTTTGTGAACACAAGATTTTTTTGGCTATTATAAATTACTATATAATATAGAAAGTATTTTTTATCACTTTTTTGTGTACCATTTAGGCCTCCCCTTTTTTGCAAGGCTTAAAACACAAAATATTCAGCTCCTCTGTCCAAAACAGAATGTCCGAGAAGAAAAAAAGAAAAATAAAGACTTGAATTTGAGTTGAAATTCTCAAATTTATTAAAAAATAGTGTGTAAAAAATACACAAAAAATACCCTGTTTTACCGCATCAAACTCACTTTTTTTAAGTACGTAAGGGTCCCCCCTTACAACATTTTTTTTTTAAAGTTTAGCCCGGTAAAACCCACTTTGGGAGGGTGCGGAATACCGCATCAAACTCAAATTTTCATATTTTTTCAAAATAATTTTTTTTATTTTTTGTAGAAAAATTTTACACCCAAAATTGATTCTAAATTTTACTCACAACTTTTGTGAACACAAGATTTTTTTGGCTATTATAAATTACTATATAATATAGTAAACATTTTTTATCACTTTTTCGTGTACCATTTAGGCCCCCCCTTTTTGCAAGGCCTCTGTCCAAAACAGAATGTCCGAGAAGAAAAAAAGAAAAATAAAGACTTGAATTTGAGTTGAAATTCTCAAATTTATTAAAAAATAGTGTGTAAAAAATACACAAAAAATACCCTGTTTTACCGCATCAAACTCACTTTTTTTAAGTACGTAAGGGTCCCCCCTTACAACATTTTTTTTTTAAAGTTTAGCCAGGTAAAACCCACTTTGGGAGGGTGCGGAATACCGCATCAAACTCAAATTTTCATATTTTTTCAAAATAATTTTTTTTATTTTTTGTAGAAAAATTTTACACCCAAAATTGATTCTAAATTTTACTCACAACTTTTGTGAACACAAGATTTTTTTGGCTATTATAAATTACTATATAATATAGAAAGCATTTTTTATCACTTTTTTGTGTACCATTTAGGCCCCCCCTTTTTTGCAAGGCTTAAACACAAAATATTCAGCTCCTCTGTCCAAAACAGAATGTCCGAGAAGAAAAAAAGAAAAATAAAGACTTGAATTTGAGTTGAAATTCTCAAATTTATTAAAAAATAGTGTGTAAAAAATACACAAAAAATACCCTGTTTTACCGCATCAAACTCACTTTTTTTAAGTACGTAAGGGTCCCCCCTTACAACATTTTTTTTTTAAAGTTTAGCCCGGTAAAACCCACTTTGTGAGGGTGCGGAATACCGCATCAAACTCAAATTTTCATATTTTTTCAAAATAATTTTTTTTATTTTTTGTAGAAAAATTTTACACCCAAAATTGACTCTAAATTTTGCTCACAACTTTTGTGAACACAAGATTTTTTGGCTATTATAAATTACTATATAATATAGTAAGCATTTTTTATCACTTTTTTGTGTACCATTTAGGCCCCCCCTTTTTTGCAAGGCTTAAAACACAAAATATTCAGCTCCTCTGTCCAAAACAGAATGTCCAAGAAGAAAAAAGAAAAATAAAGACTTGAATTTGAGTTGAAATTCTCAAATTTATTAAAAAATAGTGTGTAAAAAATACACAAAAAATACCCTGTTTTACCGCATCAAACTCACTTTTTTTAAGTACGTAAGGGTCACCCCTTACAACATTTTTTTTTTTAAAGTTAGCACGGTTAAAACAATGGGAGGGTGCGGAATACCGGCCATCAAACTCAAATTTTCATATTTTTCAAAATAATTTTTTTATTTTTTGTAGAAAAATTTTACACCCAAAATTGACTCTAAATTTTGCTCACAACTTTTGTGAACACAAGATTTTTTTTGGCTATTATAAATTACTATATAATATAGTAAGCATTTTTTATCACTTTTTTGTGTACCATTTAGGCCCCCCCTTTTTTGCAAGGCTTAAAACACAAAATATTCAGCTCCTCTGTCCAAAACAGAATGTCCGAGAAGAAAAAAAGAAAAATAAAGACTTGAATTTGAGTTGAAATTCTCAAATTTATTAAAAAATAGTGTGTAAAAATTACACAAAAAATACCCTGTTTTACCGCATCAAACTCACTTTTTTTAAGTACGTAAGGGTCCCCCCTTACAACATTTTTTTTTTAAAGTTTAGCCCGGTAAAACCCACTTTGGGAGGGTGCGGAATACCGCATCAAACTCAAATTTTCATATTTTTTCAAAATAATTTTTTTTATTTTTTGTAGAAAAATTTTACACCCAAAATTGATTCTAAATTTTACTCACAACTTTTGTGAACACAAGATTTTTTTGGCTATTATAAATTACTATATAATATAGTAAACATTTTTTATCACTTTTTCGTGTACCATTTAGGCCCCCCTTTTTTGCAATGCCTCTGTCCAAAACAGAATGTCCGAGAAGAAAAAAAGAAAAATAAAGACTTGAATTTGAGTTGAAATTCTCAAATTTATTAAAAAATAGTGTGTAAAAAATACACAAAAAATACCCTGTTTTACCGCATCAAACTCACTTTTTTTAAGTACGTAAGGGTCCCCCCTTACAACATTTTTTTTTTTAAAGTTTAGCCCGGTAAAACCCACTTTGGAGGGTGCGGAATACCGCATCAAACTCAAATTTTCATATTTTTTCAAAATAATTTTTTTTATTTTTTGTAGAAAATTTTTACACCCAAAATTGATTCTAAATTTTACTCACAACACTCGCCAGAAGAGACAAAATCTCCCCACCCTGTTTGGATTATGTGAACACAAGATTTTTTTGGCTATTATAAATTACTATATAATATAGTAAGCATTTTTTATCACTTTTTTGTGTACCATTTAGGCCCCCCCTTTTTTGCAAGGCTTAAAACACAAAATATTCAGCTCCTCTGTCCAAAACAGAATGTCCGAGAAGAAAAAAAGAAAAATAAAGACTTGAATTTGAGTTGAAATTCTCAAATTTATTAAAAAATAGTGTGTAAAAAATACACAAAAAATACCCTGTTTTACCGCATCAAACTCACTTTTTTTAAGTACGTAAGGGTCCCCCCTTACAACATTTTTTTTTTAAAGTTTAGCCCGGTAAAACCCACTTTGGGAGGGTGCGGAATACCGCATCAAACTCAAATTTTCATATTTTTTCAAAATAATTTTTTTTATTTTTTGTAGAAAATTTTTACACCCAAAATTGATTCTAAATTTTACTCACAACACTCGCCAGAAGAGACAAAATCTCCCCACCCTGTTTGGGTTATGTGAACACAAGATTTTTTTGGCTATTATAAATTACTATATAATATAGTAAGCATTTTTTATCACTTTTTTGTGTACCATTTAGGCCCCCCCTTTTTTGCAAGGCTTAAAACACAAAATATTCAGCTCCTCTGTCCAAAACAGAATGTCCGAGAAGAAAAAAGAAAAATAAAGACTTGAATTTGAGTTGAAATTCTCAAATTTATTAAAAAATAGTGTGTAAAAAATACACAAAAAATACCCTGTTTTACCGCATCAAACTCACTTTTTTTAAGTACGTAAGGGTCCCCCCTTACAACATTTTTTTTTTAAAGTTTAGCCCGGTAAAACCCACTTTGGGAGGGTGCGGAATACCGCATCAAACTCAAATTTTCATATTTTTTCAAAATAATTTTTTTTATTTTTTGTAGAAAATTTTTACACCCAAAATTGATTCTAAATTTTACTCACAACACTCGCCAGAAGAGACAAAATCTCCCCACCCTGTTTGGGTTATGTGAACACAAGATTTTTTTGGCTATTATAAATTACTATATAATATAGTAAGCATTTTTTATCACTTTTTTGTGTACCATTTAGGCCCCCCCTTTTTTGCAAGGCTTAAAACACAAAATATTCAGCTCCTCTGTCCAAAACAGAATGTCCGAGAAGAAAAAAGAAAAATAAAGACTTGAATTTGAGTTGAAATTCTCAAATTTATTAAAAAATAGTGTGTAAAAAATACACAAAAAATACCCTGTTTTACCGCATCAAACTCACTTTTTTTAAGTACGTAAGGGTCCCCCCTTACAACATTTTTTTTTTAAAGTTTAGCCCGGTAAAACCCACTTTGGGAGGGTGCGGAATACCGCATCAAACTTAAATTTTCATATTTTTTCAAAATAATTTTTTTTATTTTTTGTAGAAAATTTTTACACCCAAAATTGACTCTAAATTTTGCTCACAACACTCGCCAGAAGAGACAAAATCTCCCCACCCTGTTTGGGTTATGTGAACACAAGATTTTTTTGGCTATTATAAATTACTATATAATATAGTAAGCATTTTTTATCACTTTTTTGTGTACCATTTAGGCCCCCCCTTTTTTGCAAGGCTTAAAACACAAAATATTCAGCTCCTCTGTCCAAAACAGAATGTCCGAGAAGAAAAAAAGAAAAATAAAGACTTGAATTTGAGTTGAAATTCTCAAATTTATTAAAAAATAGTGTGTAAAAAATACACAAAAAATACCCTGTTTTACCGCATCAAACTCACTTTTTTTAAGTACGTAAGGGTCCCCCCTTACAACATTTTTTTTTTAAAGTTTAGCCCGGTAAAACCCACTTTGGGAGGGTGCGGAATACCGCATCAAACTCAAATTTTCATATTTTTTCAAAATAATTTTTTTTATTTTTTGTAGAAAAATTTTACACCCAAAATTGATTCTAAATTTTACTCACAACTTTTGTGAACACAAGATTTTTTTGGCTATTATAAATTACTATATAATATAGAAAGCATTTTTTATCACTTTTTTGTGTACCATTTAGGCCCCCCCTTTTTTGCAAGGCTTAAAACACAAAATATTCAGCTCCTCTGTCCAAAACAGAATGTCCGAGAAGAAAAAAAGAAAAATAAAGACTTGAATTTGAGTTGAAATTCTCAAATTTATTAAAAAATAGTGTGTAAAAAATACACAAAAAATACCCTGTTTTACCGCATCAAACTCACTTTTTTTAAGTACGTAAGGGTCCCCCCTTACAACATTTTTTTTTTAAAGTTTAGCCCGGTAAAACCCACTTTGGGAGGGTGCGGAATACCGCATCAAACTCAAATTTTCATATTTTTTCAAAATAATTTTTTTTATTTTTTGTAGAAAAATTTTACACCCAAAATTGATTCTAAATTTTACTCACAACTTTTGTGAACACAAGATTTTTTTGGCTATTATAAATTACTATATAATATAGAAAGTATTTTTTATCACTTTTTTGTGTACCATTTAGGCCTCCCCTTTTTTGCAAGGCTTAAAACACAAAATATTCAGCTCCTCTGTCCAAAACAGAATGTCCGAGAAGAAAAAAAGAAAAATAAAGACTTGAACTTGAGTTGAAATTCTCAAATTTATTAAAAAATAGTGTGTAAAAAATACACAAAAAATACCCTGTTTTACCTCATCAAACTCACTTTTTTTAAGTACGTAAGGGTCCCCCCTTACAACATTTTTTTTTTAAGTTTAGCCCGGTAAAACCCACTTTGGGAGGGTGCGGAATACCGCATCAAACTCAAATTTTCATATTTTTTCAAAATAATTTTTTTTATTTTTTGTAGAAAAATTTTACACCCAAAATTGATTCTAAATTTTACTCAAAACTTTTGTGAACACAAGATTTTTTTTTGGCTATTATAAATTACTATATAATATAGTAAACATTTTTTTTAATCACTTTTTCGTGTACCATTTAGGCCCCCCCTTTTTTGCAAGGCTTAAAACACAAAATATTCAGCTCCTCTGTCCAAAACAGAATGTCCGAGAAGAAAAAAGAAAAATAAAGACTTGAATTTGAGTTGAAATTCTCAAATTTATTAAAAAATAGTGTGTAAAAATTACACAAAAAATACCCTGTTTTACCGCATCAAACTCACTTTTTTTAAGTACGTAAGGGTCCCCCTTACAACATTTTTTTTTTAAAGTTTAGCCCGGTAAAACCCACTTTGGGAGGGTGCGGAATACCGCATCAAACTCAAATTTTCATATTTTTTCAAAATAATTTTTTTTATTTTTTGTAGAAAAATTTTACACCCAAAATTGATTCTAAATTTTACTCACAACTTTTGTGAACACAAGATTTTTTTTGGCTATTATAAATTACTATATAATATAGAAAGCATTTTTTATCACTTTTTCGTGTACCATTTAGGCCCCCCCCTTTTTTGCAAGGCTTAAACACAAAATATTCAGCTCCTCTGTCCAAAACATAATGTCCGAGAATAAAAAAAAGAAAAAATAAGACTTGATTTGAGTTGAAATTCTCAATTTATTAAAAAATAGTGTGTAAAAAATACACAAAAAATACCCTGTTTTACCGAATCAAACTCACTTTTTTTAAGTACGTAAGGGTCCCCCCTTACAACATTTTTTTTTAAAGTTTAGCCCTCTGTTTCTCACTTTGTGAGGGTGCGGAATAGCCCATCAAACTCAAATTTTCATATTTTTTCAAAATAATTTTTTTTATTTTTTGTAGAAAAATTTTACACCAAAAATTGATTCTAAATTTTACTCACAACTTTTGTGAACACAAGATTTTTTTTGGCTATTATAAATTACTATATAATATAGAAAAGCATTTTTTATCACTTTTTCGTGTACCATTTAGGCCCCCCCTTTTTTGCAAGGCTTAACTGACCCGTGTAAGTTAACCATAATACCCCCGGATTACCCCCCTCCTGAAAGTACTACACCACTATACACCATCAAAGCCCTTTGAACACAAAAATTTTTTGGCTATTATAAATTACTATATAATATAGAAAGCATTTTTTATCACTTTTTTGTGTACCATTTAGGCCCCCCTTTTTTGCAAGGCTTAAAACACAAAATATTCAGCTCCTCTGTCCAAAACAGAATGTCCGAGAAGAAAAAAGAAAAATAAAGACTTGAATTTGAGTTGAAATTCTCAAATTTATTAAAAAATAGTGTGTAAAAAATACACAAAAAATACCCTGTTTTACCGCATAAAACTCACTTTTTTTAAGTACGTAAGGGTCCCCCCTTACAACATTTTTTTTTTAAAGTTTAGCCAGGTAAAACCCACTTTGGGAGGGTGCGGAATACCGCATCAAACTCAAATTTTCATATTTTTTCAAAATAATTTTTTTTATTTTTGGTAGAAAATTTTTGTTACACACACCCAAATTATTCTAAAAATTTTTACTCACAACTTTTGTGAACACAAGATTTTTTTTGCTATTATAAATTACTATATAATATAGAAAGCATTTTTTATCACTTTTTTGTGTACCATTTAGGCCCCCCTTTTTTGCAAGGCTTAAAACACAAAATATTCAGCTCCTCTGTCCAAAACAGAATGTCCGAGAAGAAAAAAAGAAAAATAAAGACTCGAATTTGAGTTGAAATTCTCAAATTTATTAAAAAATAGTGTGTAAAAAATACACAAAAAATACCCTGTTTTACCGCATCAAACTCACTTTTTTTAAGTACGTAAGGGTCCCCCCTTACAACATTTTTTTTTAAAGTTTAGCCCTCTGTTTCTCACTTTGTGAGGGTGCGGAATAGCCCATCAAACTCAAATTTTCATATTTTTTCAAAATAATTTTTTTTATTTTTTGTAGAAAATTTTTACACCCAAAATTGATTCTAAATTTTACTCACAACTTTTGTGAACACAATATTTTTTTGGCTATTATAAATTACTATATAATATAGAAAGCATTTTTTATCACTTTTTTGTGTACCATTTAGGCCCCCCCTTTTTTGCAAGGCTTAAAACACAAAATATTCAGCTCCTCTGTCCAAAACAGAATGTCCGAGAAGAAAAAAGAAAAATAAAGACTTGAATTTGAGTTGAAATTCTCAAATTTATTAAAAAATAGTTTGTAAAAAATACACAAAAAATACCCTGTTTTACCGCATCAAACTCACTTTTTTTAAGTACGTAAGGGTCCCCCCTTACAACATTTTTTTTTTAAAGTTTAGCCAAGTAAAACCCACCTTGGGAGGGTGCGGAATACCGCATCAAACTCAAATTTTCATATTTTTTCAAAATAATTTTTTTTATTTTTTGTAGAAAATTTTTACACCCAAATTGATTCTAAATTTTTCTTCA
>JACCGJ010018772.1:0-10955 GCA_013407085.1 Atriophallophorus winterbourni | reverse complement strand
AGGAGAGATTGTGGTATAAATTGCATGAGGTTTGGGCCAGTTGTACGATCCAGAAAGTTGAAGAATTGTCGGAAATAGGGGAACCAAAACTGTTCGCCAGTAGGGCTTTCGGTCCATATAGAAGAATCAGTCGTATGCGGAAGGAGCAAGGGCCAGTGTCGGAGTTGGTTTGGGAGTCGGAGACACTGGAACACAATTAAAGATATTCTCTTCACCATCATGATGAGAGGTTATCAAAGAGAAATAGTAAATCGATTATAAACGATAAAAAAGATATAAAAAAACACTATTTTTTGCATTTTTGACGTTTTTTTTCTTTTTTCGTTTTTTTAGTAAATATATTATGACAAACCATATTTTCATAAATAAATGGGTTAAATATAAGCAGATCACGGTTAAGGATATGGTCATATGGTAAAAATGATTATAATACGCACGGTTACGATGAAGAAGTGTAGCAATGTGGCGAGACATGCCTAGACCTTAGGTAACCTGACACTACAGCTGCGTTATAAAAGATATTCATAAAAATTAATGTTTTAGATGTTACAATTTATTTATTTATTTAAGGATAACTATGTTTAAACCAAAAGGTGGGTGAAATAAGACTATTGAAGTGAAAGCACAAGCCTGATCCAGGCAAAGTGCCGCACAGACAGAGACTGCATGTGGGCTGAGATACTGGCAGGTTGTCCAGGCCTAGACAGATACAATAGAGATACAATAAGTATAGATACATATACTACGAGTCTTAGGTTTTGATGCAACATACATAGACCTTAGGTAACCTGACACTAAATAATACAATGTATTTTGTACATTGTGAACTGTTCTATGCGTGTGCTAATGTACAAAATACTTACAATTGGTTCAATAACCAGGAATACCGTGACAAAATATATTGTCTATAGGGGTGTTTATTTTGAGAATTTCGCATAGCGATGGAGCAGTAAGAGATTCTACGAGTGCTTTGAATTTACCTGTAGAAGTGCACATACGAAAATGGAGTGAAAGAGAATTCCAAAGATGTGCATACCTAATTAAAAAGAAGTTTTGTCGAACTTTAGTGTGAGTAAGGGGAATATGTAATAGCCTCATTCGGTTACGTCGTACACAACGATTACAATCTTGGAAGCGCATTGTGGACCTAATCTTAACTTGGTGCTCTGTGATGATTCGGAAGAAAAGAAAAAGATTAAGGCGAATTCTACGCAACCATAGCGGGTCAATGTCTAGTAGACTGCATCGTACTTTATAAGATGAAGGATTAGAGTAGCCTTACATGATTTTGCTTATTCTACGTTGAAGGCTTTCTAAGAGTATACAGTCACGCCTAGCAATGTGAGAGTAGGCTATATTACAGTAGTCAAGAAGCGGTATTACTTTCATTTTATATATACTCGGTCTACTTTCACGAAGGAGGAATTTTTGATTGATCAAACCAAAATTCTGTCTAGCTCTTGCTATGAGAAATCTTACTTGTTCGTTGAAATTAAGAGATGAAGAATACCTAAATCCTAAGTCTTTGATTTCGTTAGAAGGTGCGAGTGGTGTATTGTTGAGAATGATACTAGCAGGGGGTATTGAGCAGCCTATACCCATGAATTGCGTCTTCAGAGCTGAGAATTCTAACCCCCATTGTGAGCCCCAACTTGAAAGGGTTGAAAGATCATCGTTGAGGGAGTCTATAGCCTGTGATATCTCTATGGCTGGAAAAGCTAAGACAAGTTTAATATCATCCGCAAAGATAAAGAGCTTTGAGTTGTTTACAAAATGTTGCACATCATTAATATATATAAGGAAAAGGAGAGGACCTAGTACGCTACCCTGAATGACTCCACTTGGTATAGGTTGTGTTTCAGAGGATATGCCATTAACGGAAACGGAGAAGGTACGATCAGAAAGATATGAACAAAACCAATTAAATAGGGGTCCGGAAATACCACGTGATGATAATTTTCGAAGAAGAAGAGAACGAGGAACCTCATCAAATGCTTTGGTAATGTCTAAGAAAACTGTCAATTCAGCTAATCCATGATCTATGGAGGTGGTTACATAGTCCAAATATTCCAACTGACAGGTAATGCAGGACTTCTGATTTAAAAAGCCATGTTGGAATGGAGAGGAAGCGTTTGGGGCTAAGTAAGCTATTAGTGCGTTCTTCATCAACTTTTCGAATAGCCGGGAGAGAAAAGGTGTGTGATTAATTGAGCAATAATTAGTGATGATGTGCGAATTCCCTGTTTTAGACCGAGGTATAATGGCAGAATGTTTACATTCGAGGGGGAATATACCAGATTTAACAGAAAGATTAAACAGGTTTAATAAAATTAAAGGTATATCATCCGTATTTAGTTGCAAGATTGCTGGAACAAAGACTACAGTATCAGGCTTGTAAGAAGCTTTGCTTCGCCGACACATCGCGCTTACTTCTTGTAAACTATAGGAGATGGAATCAATACACATTGAATTATTATTTTGATTTGGGAGTACAGGGTATACGCTGGTATTTTAACCTGGAATAGGGTATATGGTGGTATTGAATGATTGGCTAAAATAGTTTAAAAATAGCATAACTATTTCTGAAGAATCTGATGTGGATGATTCCATATCATCATGGGGGAAAACAATTGTAGAAATTTCATGTTTACTTAGTGTAACGTCTGTGACGTGAGTAACGCGTATTCCACCCGTTTCTTAGTTCGACAAATTCAAAACCACAATTCGGATGTTATACGGTACTGTAATTAGCAACAATTACAACAACAATAATTATACAAACCTCAACTGTATAGGAACGTACAGCAAACAGTGGAGTCAAAATACTTCAGAATCAATTATATCATTGCAAACAAGTTCAATGACGACCTGAGATATAAATAGAATAAAAGGAGTTACCAAAATTGCCGTCCAAAATGTCTATCAAAGACAAGACACCCAAAAGTGGTGTCAAAATACAAGCCAAATACAAGTGCCCAAAATGGCAACCAAATTCAACAACAATGACCGACAATGGACTCAACAATGAATTAAAACAAAAGCTTCACCAAATATGTGAACAGAAGATTTCCAATAAAATAATTACAAAAAGAAATGTTTTATATCAAAATACTGTAGAAAAATAAAACACAAGCAAAATCTATTTCACAAAATTCAAGTTTTGTAACTAAGTTCAAAATAAAAGGAATGTCGAAGGGGAAAGAAGAATTTCAAACTACTTTGAACCTTACACCTCCGACCAAATTCTTTCTAGGCCTAACTGTACAACGATTGTTCAACGAATACCATAACGAATTCCGTGCAGCAAATGACTTTATTTAGTGGAGAGTCACACACGCCACGTCGCATTGCCATCATTGGACACATGTGGCTTTTTATAGGGAAATAGTTTGCCAGACTAAGACCCACCACGTCCTCCGGTTTTGCCACCGTCCCCTACAAGTAGCTTATGCATGCAACCCCAGCCGAACGAGCCTTGGTTATTTCATCCTCAAACAGCGACATCTCGCGCCAATTAAACAAATTTAATGTGCAAATTATTATTAGTGTATCATGAGATCGAAACACAAATAACACATCAGGTACACAACGGAACACTTTACTCCAATCATATGGATTGTCATGGCTTCCATCTGTCGCCCCTCTTTCGGCTGACTCAGTGTCATGTGAACCAGGCTTACTATTCATTGGAGCTGAATAGGTGTCAGGTGTGCCAGGCTTGCTCTCACTCGTATCTGAATTAGTGTCGGGAAATTCAGTCACAAAATCCGACTGAGCTAATTCAGTGTCAGGTAACTCAGCTTCGTGAGCACAACCCACAACACAAACATCAAGATCCTTCAACTTTACATCAATAAAAACCCTTTCCTGACAATCAGTCACAAAATCCGACTGAACTAATTCAGTGTCAGTTAACTCAGCTTCCCGAGAACAACCGACAGCACAAACGTCAAGATCCATCAAATTTACATCAATAGAAACCGTTTCTTGGCAATCAACGATGCTAACATGCTTTGCTATGGAATCCTTTTGGCAACATTTACACAACTGACCAAATCGACTCCAATCAATAAGAGCTCGACGTGTCACAAAGTCTGTGAGTTGCTGAAAAGTAATTTCTAATCCCTCGCAGTATACAGCATTCCTCAGATCAGTCCACTGTTGCTGGAACACAGCCGGTAATATATGCACAATATACTCCAAAGTGTCACTTGCATTCAAAACCGCCTGGCACTCCAATAGAGTGAGGGCAACCTGACATTTATGCATCGACGAAGCAAGAATCGCAAAGCCTTCTGCCTGGCCAATCCATCGTCGGGCCTCTTCCAATAACTCATCTAAAACTGAGTGGGCCACAGTACAAGCTAGGTCTGAAGCTCGTTTATGACATGTACCATGAGTTAATTTCAAGATTGTAGCATTAGCAATAGCTAAATCTTGCTCCAACTCAAGTGCCCGTTTAGAAGGTGCACAGTTACAGTCGAGACCATGTCTACCAACAGTAGGAGATTCAAAATCGTCGGCACCATTGCGACTATCTTTTAGGGACCGAACCGAACCACGCACTAAACTTGCTAAACGTTCAGGCATCATAAATGTACAATATTGACTTTAAAACACAAATTAAATGAACGTCACCGATTGTTCAGCAAAAATCTTGTGAAATGGATCAAGCTTCAACGTTCCAATCCGCACAGATACACCCTGTTGATAGATCAGGTTCGTTAACCGATTCTGACGACGTAGCTGAGCGTCGACCAAGTTCAATACTGCTTCGATTGCAATGAAACAAAACGAGTATTTTCTCCGGTTGAGACAAATACTGCAACAGTCAAATCAAGTTGTGACGCAAATCCAATTGAAAAGATCCAAATTGACCACAGTAATTTCTCCAGTTGAGAAAATACCGTACAAATCAAAAGTCGATTTGTTGCAATTCCAAGTTGAGTACTGTATTTTCTCCAATTGAGACAAATACGGTACAAATCGAATTCCAAAATTGAATACTGCTTCGACGAACCGGAGTTGAGTACTGTAAAGTCTGTGACGTGAGTAACGCGTATTCCACCCGTTTCTCAGTTCGATAAATTCAAAACCACAATTCGGATGTTATACGGTACTGTAATTAGCAACAATTACAACAACAATAATTATACAAACCTCAACTGTATAGGAACGTACAGCAAAACAGTGGAGTCAAATTACTCCAGAATCAAATATATCAATGCAAACAAGTTCAATGACGACCTGAGATATAAATAGAATAAAAGGAGTTACCAAAATTGCCGTCCAAAATGTCTATCAAAGACAAGACACCCAAAAGTGGTGTCAAAATACAAGCCAAATACAAGTGCCCAAAATGGCAATCAAATTCAACAACAATGATCGACAATGGCTTCAACAATGAATTAAAACAAAAGCTTCACCAAATATGTGAACAGAAGATTTCCAATAAAATAATTACAAAAAGAAATGTTTTATATCAAAATACTGTAGGAAAATAAAACACAAGCAAAATCTATTTCACAAAATTCAAGTTTTTTAACCAAGTTCAAAATAAAAGGAATGGTGAAGGGAAAAGAAGAATTTCAAACTACTTTGAACCTTACACTTAGATTATATCGAGATCTCGTTAGATTATTCAAAGACGTGGTCTTCGAAGCACTGTTCAGGGCCATTCTTTCTTGATTCTCGTTGAATTGTAATTTGATCGTTGTAAAAGAGCTAAGAAGTTCCTTGAGACGTAAAAATGAATAAAAGTCTGGTGTGTGGTTTACAAAAGCAGAAAGACGGACAATCTTTTTATCAAGAAGGTTTATTTTATCAAGTTTAATTGATTTAGTTTTCCGAGGAGTTGATGCAGTTACGAGACATTTAGATAAGTTCTTATGGAATATTGAAGAGATAATGTTAAAATCCGAAGATATAAAAAAGTCAGTCTAATCAGAGTTTCTAATTAGAGTCGAAAACTTTGTCCAATCAACATAGAGACGGTCATTAGCTTTGCTGATGGAGGTCCGATTCTCACAAAGATGAAGTTGACACGTGACCATGTTATGGTCACAACCAGGAAGGGGTGCTATGACTTTCACATTACTAGCATTAGGACCCAATGTAAAAATAAGGTCTAGAAGGTTTGAGTGCCTTGTAGGTTTATCAACTACTTGAGTGTAACCTAGTAGGTTGATTGCTTCGGAAAAAGAGGAGAATTTTCTAGATTGCTGAGGCGAGTTCCAGCATGTATAAGGATTGTTAAAATCACCAGCTATCAGTTTATTTTTAAAAGGGTTCAAAGAAACTTCAATAAAAGCATTTTTAATCTTATAAAGATTGTGTAAGGATGGAGGAGGTGGGTTGTAAATACAACCGAAAAGGGCATCCAATGAAGGTATATCAATCCATATGGAATCATCAATTTCATCCAGTGAGGAAGAACAATGAAGATTTGCAGGAATATTCTTAGTAATATATATGATGCAACCACCACCACGAGTGGAGCACCGATTTTTACGAAAATATTATAATTATCACTGGTGACAGTATCGTTCTTAAAGATCTGAATGCCCCCGATATAAAGTAGGCAGATTTAGTTAAGAGGGGTGAACAGTTTGTCAAGAATTCCTGGATACCATTTTGGAGCTTAGTTTGGTGCAGAATGTAAACGATCCTACGTGGATTTTTGTCGGACAAGTTCCTTCGATATTGGATTTGGTGGTCACTCCCAGATTTTCTGATGTTACGAATCTGTAGATCCAGACCCCTATTGGTTGCAGCAAACACTGTTCTGTATGATTCGTTTGGAATCAAGGTCCTAAACCGAGAATACCTACGCCTGCTCGGAGGAACTACTGGGAATTAGACACTGCGAGTCTAACCACGTCTGCAGACTCGATTGACCGGCCACTCCTTCCATCTACGAATGTTGATACCTGTTGGTTGGACCTGTTGGGTAAAATCAAATCCGCTAATGGGCCACCGTGGTTCGATAACGTTATAAGTAAATACATGAAGGAAAGAAAGTGGTCATGGCAAAAGATTTGTTCTAGTGGATGCAACGATGACTAGGTAACCTACAAAGTTATCCGCAAAAAGTGCACCCACCTAAAAAGAGAAAAAAAGCAGAACTATGAAACTCTTTTGGTGGACGAAGCCAATTCGGTGCCGAAACGCTTGTTTGCATACATTAGACGTAGACCTAAAGCTTATAATCGAGTACCTTGCTTGAGATCTATTAGAGGTTCGACTGAACATGAAAATGAATGTGAAGCAGTTCTTCTCGACACTCAGTACAGTTCGATGAACACGAAGGAGACGTTTCCAATTCCTCTGTTTCATAAGAGCAGCACTAAAATGCCGGAAATCTCGATCTCGCCAGAGATGGTGCAGTAATTACTTGAAAGACTTTATGTACACTCAGCATCTGGTCCGAACGGAATGCACCCAATGCTTTTAAAGGCATTGTCTGGTTTCATACAAACCACCGTCGCTAATCTTTAGTTTATCCCTTAGGTGTGGTAGGTTACCTCAAAATCGGAAGTACGGCATTGTCAAACAAATGTATGGGGGCGGTAAAACCAGAGAGCCGGCTAACTTTCGACCGGTTATCTTCACTTTGGTAGTTGAGAAGACTCTGGAACGACTGCTAACATCAGTCAGCTAACATCTGCTCAGCATGGTTTTACGCAAAAATCACGCGCATTCAATCTCATCACTGCTCGCGAAGACTACTGTGCTGAACTTGATCTGGGCCACCAGGTAGTTACTGCATTCATTGACTTCAGTAAGGCTTTTGAACGTGTTCAATTTCAACGTCTATTGCACAAGCTCGGTTCTCGTGGTGTAAAGGGACCAGTTTTAACTTGGATTGAAGACTTCCTTATTGACCGTTATACACAGGTCGAAGTTACCGGAGTTAAATCGCAGAATACACGTCCAGCTTCCAGGGTCCCGCAAGGATCTGTTCTCGGCCTGTTACTTTTAAAGAATATGTTAATGACTCATTAAATCTGGATTGTCTACTTTTTGCGGATGATCTGAAAGTTTATGGAACAGTAAGCTCTTCTGCTGAGAATACAGTTTTCCAGAGCGAATTGAACAAATTAATTGATTACACGGTGAAATGGCAGCTTCCTATAAATTGACAGAAATGCGCTGTAATGGTTTGGGGCCAAGCACGCCTGAAGGTGCGTACTTCCTTTGGGATCATCAACGGAAATGTCTTGATATTGAACGTGACCTGTGTACAATTGTGTCACGGTCGCCTGAATCCAAAGAGGATACGCCAAAAAAGATGCTGTCGCAAACCGCACTTTGTGGGCTATTAGTCGGTGGTTCTCTGTTCTCCGCAAATGCTTCGCATTCTTTATTCCGCATAAGTGAGACCAGTTTTGGAATGTGGTTTGCCAGCAACCTTCCCGAAAATTGAGAGAGAACGTGACCAGCTGGAAATGTGCAAGTGCTGGCGGTGAAACGAGTACAAAGATTAAAATCAATTCCCCATGTGGAGAGAGTTCAACAACTCAACCTCATGTCTCTCATTAATCGGCGTGTGCGCTACATCTGCTGCTAATTCATCACCTATCACTGTTAGCTGATTTTGACGAGCTGCGCAAGAATTTCCCTCTCGTGGCAGACTCAAGAACCCGTAGTCATGGTCTAAAGCTTCAAAAGCGAAGGACACTATTCCTAACACAGGAATTCACGCTTTCAACAAGAATTATTAACTTGTGAACTGCGCTTTCGAAAAAGGTTATATCAGCAAGATCTGAAAACCAATTCAAGCAAATGCCTGTAATCACGGTGAAGCTGTACAACACTGGACAGGATCTCTTCAACTAGGGTTCTTCTGGACTATTTCGCTGATATAAAGAGATGCGGCTCACAAGGGCTTGACCCTCTGTCGTCTATCGAGAAGAAGAAGAAGAAATTCTTTGAATCACGAATAGATATTCATGGTCATTTCTAAAGCGGAATTTTTCGTTGAATAAAAATAAAGTTAAACAGACAAAAGAAAATAAAGTTTAATAGTATTAACTTAATCTTTTCTTAGAATCATTAAGTGATCTGTTATTAAACCAGAAAATTACTTGCATTGCGAAAAAATCAATAAAGATTCCAGAGAGAACCTTAGATCAGCGAAAAATGTTGATGTTTCTGTGTTTTGAAATTTTCGAACCTTTTCTTCCTGATTGTTCGAAATAGATGCGTCTATTATGGGTATGAACATTTTGTCCGAAAAACGAAGGGATTGGGTTTCATCAGGTTGATTGCTTCTGTGTGTTCGTTTTACTTTGGTTGTGGTTAGATGTTATGCTGCAAATTAAATATTCGAAATAGTGTGAGTGTTCTTAGGAAATTTGTTAAAATTAATTAATTATTAGTACACATGTATGTTAACATGAAGATCATCAGGTAGAACATTTGTGTTAAGAACATCAGATATTTTTCTATGGTGAGCATTAAAGCCGCGTGAACAAGAGCTATGCCCTTCGAAAGGAATAAAATTTTGAAGTTAATTATAATTGATCAAATATAAATTTTTTCGTGCTTCAGTATGGAACCTTAGTAATTAATTGGTTTCCTAACTGTCTGACACATTATACTTAAAATCATGTTGTATATGAATATTCAAACTTATTTGTATATTATCATATGAGAGTATTCCTAAGAAAAGAATGAGTTTGTGCTTTATTATGCGGAAACATAACGGATCATGGGTCAGTTGTATACTCAATTCAATATAAATTTGTTCGGTGTAATAATCAATAATGGATTTTGAGAAGGAAAGTTGTATTTTTTCCAAAAAACATGCTATCTGATTTATTTATATTGATATATAATATGTTACGATTATGGTGTTTTCATCATTGTATTTTTTATTATAATAATCCTATATATTTCGCCATTCGTTTTGTTATAATGTAAATATGTACACAATTTGAATATATTATTCACGCAACTCACGTGTTCTGTTTTGGGACAAGTCTATCGTCTGATTGTTTTGGATCTGTATGCCGTGTTACGTTGGAAAGTGCGTTCCAATTTGTTGGGTACAATAATCAGAAGGCGTACACAGTTAGTGGTGAAATCTCCACTGGATCAACCACTACAAATTAGTGAGCCCCGAACATTTTTCTTTTCGATATTTCCGTTCGTACCATATACTCCTATTTATTTTGATTTTGCTGTCATATATATTTTCCATTTACGAAATGGATCTTAAGTCAGCATTTTCTGATACCCCATCTGAGGACATTTCTACAGTCGCTATGTCGCACTTCAGCCTTCCTTCTTTTGGGATAAACGACCCTCGCCCCTGGTTCGCACAAATCAAAGCACTATTCGAGTCTTACGTCATGAAAACTCAACGAGCCCAGTATAACCGTGTAGTTGGTATGTTGCCACCGTCAGTCGCAAAAAGGTTGCTGATTTAATTTACAACCGCCCTGCTGATAATCTGTACGATATACTTAAACATGCCATTCTCTCACGCACTACATCAACTTACAAGCAAAACCTACGAAAACGTTTGTCGGGTTTAGAAATGGGTGATCACACTCTGTCACAACACCTGCGACACATGCTCCAATTACAAGGAGACAAGCCTGTGGATGACAAGATCATTCGTGAATTATGGCAGCAAAGTCTTACAGACCGCGTCCGCAAAGTCTTAGCCATTATGGACAAGCGCACCAGTCTCCAACACTTGGCACGCATTGCAGACGAAGTTTACGATATTTCGCACAGCCTTACAGTGTCTCACGTCAGCCACACGAGTGATGAAATTTTCAGTGCACAGACTCCGAGTGATTTTGAAGAGTTGAAGTTGATGTTTCATAACTTGTCACTGCAAGTACAAAACATCGCACGATCCCGTAGTAACTCTCGAAATCAACATCCTAGTCAGCCCAAGAAACGATCTACTAGTCGTTCTAACGGATCGCGTCTTTGCTATT
>JACCGJ010018771.1:0-12495 GCA_013407085.1 Atriophallophorus winterbourni | reverse complement strand
GTATTCTACTTTGAACTGTCCAGGGGTTGTAATAACCCTCGCGGCAATACGCCGTTGGATCAGTTGGGACTTAGTTTAGTCCCTTCAGCTACTTATAAAGTAGCGAGTAGACGCGAACATCAGTTCACATTTCCCTTGTGTTGTTGGCTCGTGGGTGAACGCGATTGGCGTTGGATAGATTGACCTCGGGGATGAGGCGAGACGTGTGCGTGCAACGTGGACCGGTGACCCGAATGTTGCGATAAGTGGCCAGCAGTCACTTTCGGCATCTCTACTTAACCCGTAACGATACTACCACGACGCACAACCAAATCAAACAACATAGTGTGTTGGCTTCCAAGAACGGTCAATTGGGCGGCCATGTTATTTGCATACAGTGGGACCGGTAAGCGAAAACACTTTATAAATATAATTCTGCATCCATTTTGAGAAATGACCGACCTGAACCTATTCAAAGCCTGAAGCTTGCTTCTGTGCCGTGTATGTAGGAACACTATATGATGTCAACAGATAAAGAATTGACTACACGAGACCTTTCCACCAGGTTAATTTTTGATTGAAGTCAGATTTTTATTAATAAGTAGTATATGACGTTCAAAAAGCAGGCCTGAAGCACACAACCGGTTTCGCGGTTATTGCCGCTCATCAGGTATGCGTACCCGTGACCTGACATTCGAACGCCGATCTGATTTGTGCTAAACCCAATTATTTGCGATTTTGAGGATAAATCCTCATTTGCAAATTGAAATTTAGCTTCAATGTGGGGAC
The DNA here is from genome assembly GCA_013407085.1 of Atriophallophorus winterbourni. Lineage (NCBI taxonomy): Eukaryota > Metazoa > Platyhelminthes > Trematoda > Plagiorchiida > Microphallidae > Atriophallophorus > Atriophallophorus winterbourni. The sequence continues at coordinate 11,727 of JACCGJ010018771.1, read as the reverse complement.
TAAGCTAAGTCCCACAAGCGGTGCAATGCAGCACCGGTAACTGTTCGGAATATTTTTCAACATTCCAATAACAGCACGATGGTTAATTTTTTGATTGTTTGAAGTCAAGATTTTTATCAATAAGTAGTGATGACGTTCGAAAAGCAGGCCTGAAGCACACAACAGTTTTCGCGGTTATTGCCGCTCATCAGGTATGCGTATCCGTGACCTAACATTCGAACGCCGATCTGACTTTCCACCAGGTACTTTATGCACTTCTTAAGTGATTCTGTTGCTTTCTGCCGATTGCAGGTGGGTCTACGTACAGTCCTGAGCTCAAGGGCACAAACATCTCGTTTGAACTGGTTACGTGTCAGTAACAGATTGTGCCGTTTAAATACCTACATTGATCATTATCTCTTCGCTAAATAAGTTTATCAACGACGACAGCAGAGATTGTTGCTGAGATGAAATCATTTGTTGGGTAATCCAAAAACGATAACATATTTTCGCTACATGGCTGTCGATCGTTGAACGCATTACTGTAAACCATGACAACGTGCATAAAATAAGCTGCATTCAGATTTGTCTCGCTGCGAACTAAGCTACACTATTCTTGTTTTCGTTTGCTATGTCTATGTCCAGCAACCCGCTTCTTTTCGGGGACAATCTGTATTTTGATTTTATAGTCCTATTAATGCAAAACACGTGTTCTCAATCAACACACATTCGACGTTGGACTTCTGTTCAATTGTTTCATTCTGGTTTTGTTCTGTTTTCCTTGCTCTCTTGGGGTTGAGAACAACGCATCAGTTGAGTGAATCCAACGACTGTGTAAACTCCATCCCTTGATCATAACATTGTACACTCTTGTGGCACACGAGGTGTTCAACATAGTCCAATAAACGTTTCCGAATCACAATTCGTTGGGGTACTTGGTGCATACTATTCACTTGTAGCACTTCATGTGAGCACATAACACGGCAGCGCGAAACTCGGCTTAAACACAAATCGACTGTAGCGCTAGATGAAGGTGTGCGAAGGACTGTCGCTGGTTATGGAACATTTTTTATGTTATGGCAGTGAAAGCCGCAAGGAAGCTGCCATGCTGATGTCGCTCTACTCGTTCACGAAACTTGTTTGAGTGCATGTTTCATTCCTCTACCCCGTTTGTTTGTGCTTACTCTTCTATAGAATCCGTAGCTATTTAAGTCCCACCATTCCCCATCTTTTAGGATTTTACTTTTTCGTGGTTGTGTGGCAGTTAAGCATTCGGTACGCGCTACCGGTGTAATGCTGTCTGTGATGATGAACATGATGATGTAACATTTGTTTTAAAATTCTCTAGCCAAAAGACTGGTTCATCTTAATTTGGATACACTGCCTCGCAAAAACTGGCGAGGTATCATGCTGCTCTCAGTCCCTAGTAAAGTACTTACACGCATCATCCTTATGCGTTTGCGCGACGCTATCGACCAAGTGTTACGGCCAGAGCAATCAGGCTTCAGAAAACAAAAGTCTGGCATCGACCAAATCGCGACCCTCCGCATAATAATTGAACAAAGCATTGAATGGCAATCGCCTCTTTGCCTCAACTTCATAGATTTTGAGAAAGCCTTCGACAGTGTGGACCGCGAATTCATATGGAAGCTTTTGCCACACTATGGGGTCCCACCACTGAACATTGACCTCATAAAGCAGCTGTATGAAGGTGCTTCCTGTCAGGTAATTCACAACGGAAGACTGACCGATCCATTTGGAGTTGAGACTGGCGTTCGCCAGGGATGCCTGTTGTCCCCAATGATTTTTCTGTTGGTAATAGACTGGATAATGAAACAGACAGTAAAAGGTGAGAGGAATGGTATCGATTGGAAGGAATCCGAGCATTTGGAGGATCGGGAATACGCTGATGATGTCTGCTTGATATCACGTGACCCCCAACGTCTTCAGAGAAAGACCGATAGACTAGCACACTTTGCTTCATATGCAGGACTACGCGTGAATACCGAAAAAACAGAAGTCCTCCGTGTGCTAACTGATGAGCACCCATCAATCAACATCAATGGTAAAGCAGTCAAAGACGTCACGCAATTCGTCTACCTCGGCAGCATTGTTTCAATAAGTGGTGGCACGGACGAAGACATAGTCGCCAGAATCGGCAAAGCAAGATACGCGTTCATAGCTTTGAAACCAATTTGGGAGTCGAAGGTTCTATCAAAACGCACGAAACTCCGTATATTCAGAAGCAACGTCAAATCCGTGCTACTCTATGGATCGGAAACCTGGCGAGTGACAGCAAAGTCATCTGGCCGCTTGCAATCATTACACAATAATTGCCTCCGTCGAATTATTGGGGTAAAATGGCCAGAAAAGATAAGGAATCAAGACCTGTGGCAGATTGCTGCTGAGGACCCGATTGCCCAGCAGATAAGTAGAAGAAAGTGGAGATGGGTTGGGCACACTTTGCGGAAACCTAATGATGACATCACGCGTCATGCTCTGGTATGGAACCCAATCGGGAAGAGACGGGTCGGACGCCCAAGGCTATCTTGGAAGCGCTCGTGTGAATAAGAGATCCGCAAGTGTGGACTTAACTGGAACGAGATCAAACTGGCTGCTATGGACAGACCAAAGTGGAGACAAGTTGCCGAGGCCCTATGTTCCTCCAGGAACTCAAGGGATTAAGTCAAGCCTCGCAGACGGATTCCATTGGATCTAATCTTAACTTATAAAATAATGAACTCAAAGATGCACCCTCTAAGGCATCGATTTCGCCTCCGGTCAAGCCATCAAACACGTACTTACCATTTGATATTCTACATTCTCGCCGCAACTGCAATCGTTTTTTCGATGCGCGTTTATTTCTTATGGAACGCATTACCGTCAGATGTTGTACAAGCATCTAGCGAAAGGATATTCAGGGACAAATTGAATATATTTATGCGTAGTAATTCCACCCTACATCCCATTTATATATCACGACATTTATCCTAATGAATATTTTTCCATCATACCGAGGCAATACACCACATATTTTCTAACTATATATATATATATATATATCCATTTTATACGAATATCCTATGGTGTTGTACAGCCACGAGCTTTTTAATACTAAAAATGTTTGAATCTTGAATCTTGCAAAAACATATTCAGCTTTCATAAAAAAATATTTGGATTCAGTGAACCCTCCAAAATAGCTTAGATTTCTCGAATTACTACTACGGAAAGTATCTGAATACGAAGCAGTTCCAGAATGAACAACGGAAGCAACATTTATGCATCTTTTATTTGGTACTCTGATTGACTTATCGAAATAAAAATCGGACCATCTTTCGAACATCCAGCATTGTTATTCTGGCGAAAGCGAATTGGCTCGAATTCCGTGGAAAAACCTGATTTCATACAATTCAATGGGGTGATAGTGTGGCCATTTGTAAACGGTATTGTTCTAGTAGACAAAATTCGAACAAGCAACATTCTTTCGCATCCCTGGTACCGATAACACGCGATTGACCATTAACAAACACTATAAATTGACCCAACTCGATGAAAGGTTTGTGTTTATTTTGACGATGAAGCTCTGTATGTTATTCGTTTGTTTGATCACACTGCAAACTCAAATCAACGCAGCACCGATATGGGGAGACCAAACGGAGGAAATTTCGAAAATGGTCGATCAATTCAAACGGGAATTTGGCATTCCGAGATATGTCGCGAAAAAGGATCAAAACGCCCCCTCACCGCTACGAACAGGGAGTTACAAAACCGTGCCTGTGAATTATGAAGGTATCAGAAGTCTCGGAGACTTTCTAACCTGTTTTGGACAAGTGCTTATAAATTCTATGTATCACTTAAAATAAATAATATTTGGCGAATGTAAATCTTTTTATTGTTGATGATTATCTTATATGCCGTGAAATCAAATTTGTTCTAAAAGGTTAACGTTGGCTGAAATACTCCGAAACGTTTTAGTTCAATCTGTACAATGATCCAATGAGACATTTTTTAACTAAGCCAATACACCTTGTGGAATAATTTTCTGAGCTTTGCATGCAGATGAGTTCCCACAATTATGACACCAACAGCAGTTACACTTTTGGTTCGGAACCCAGCCTCTTCACATTTTGGAGAAACACGCTGACTGAAATTTATATTAAGCAGAAAGATTTACATGAAAACTGTTCTTTGCAATTGTTACTTGCCACGTAAGTTCCACTCTCAAGTGAATGATTGCCAGCTGGCAATTCCCAACACTATCCTGCACAAAGTTGTTTCAGGAATACAAGCAGTTCGATTCTAGCCTATCTGCCAACACTATGTGGTTAACCGGGTTTCCCACGAAGACCTACCCCGGGGGAATCTTGGGGGTCGGTGAGGTGATAGCCATCAAAATATTTCGACCGAACTTATGTGCACTGAGACTATTAGTTCGTGATCTCTCATTACCTTGGGCAATAACGAATTCGCCTGAACCGTTAAATCATTATGACGTAAACGGGATTATTGTTGAGTGTTTGGTGTTGGTCCAAAAATCATACAGCTTTACAAGAAACCACAGAATTATATGGGAACTACGAATATATATAACAAGCGAAAACGGGATTTGGTTGCTTACTGAGCAGTTCAAGAATCAGGTAAAAATCCAAAGGGCAGAAATTATTTCCGATCGGTGGGATAACAAATGTAGATGCATGGTGTTAAGATGTATAGTTTTCTTCGATGCACGGGTTTAGGGTCAAAAAGGCATCAAGACTTCTCTTGAACATCTGCTGATTTGGTGAGTTTACAACATAATCTGGTAGATTGTTCCAAGTAAAACAAACTCGCACGGTAAAAAAAATGTCGTCTACAGTTGAGTCGCGAGTGAGGGACAGTTAGAACACCGTAGATTAAATAAGCATTGTAGAGGGTGATTTGCGGTATTCAAAATATTGTAAACCAAAATTAAATCCTCCGGAGACGACGACGTGGATAATCAAATAAGTTTAGGTTTGTGGTTCGCTCATAGTATGGTTTTCAAAGTTGATTTTTGGTAAGTTAACTTTCGTGATGGTGACTATCATCCGGTGTTCTTCCTCACTCGTGAAAACCAGATACCATAAACAATTCGATGTATCTGACGAGCAACATTACCGAAAACGTTATCAAAATACCACACCATAAAATCAATATTTGGATTCATTTCCATCACACGCACACACATAACTTGTTCACCGATTCTCCACTATTCCAAGTTATGCTGATCCTGATCCTACTGTCCCTACCTGATGAGTGCAAACAGCACGAAACCGGTCGTGGGGTGTGTGATTGAAATGCATGCAAATGAGCTTTTTCGTTCATTATCATGGGTTTTAAACCCAGTCTACATGAGTGGGGGCTCATGTGGTTGGTAGTACCAGCCTTATCCAACAGTGGCATACAAGCGCTCCTTGTTTACCATTCTTTCACTGTTTCAAGCGCATGTGGATCCTGATCCTACTATCCCTACCTGATGACTGTAAACAGCACGAAACCGGTCGTGGTGTGTGTGTGATGGAGATGCATGCAAATGAGCATTTTGGTTCATGGTTACGGGTTCAACCCCATTATACGTGTGTTTGAACACGTGTGATTGAAGAGGTTGTTCGTACCAGTGGCATACAAGCGCTACTTCAGTACCATTCCTCCACTGTTTCAAGCGCATGCGGATCCTGATCCTACTGTCCCTACCTGATGAGTGCAAACAGCACGAAAGCGGTCGTGGGGTGTGTGTGACGGAATTGCATACAAACGAACATCATTGTTCAGGGTCACATGTCTAACCCCGTGCGAATGGCTACCTGCGATTGAACAGGTTGGTCGTGGCAGCCTTATCCAACAGCAGCTTAGAAGTTGACATCGTGCTTACAATTTCAAAGCTCATAGACCACACCATGCTTTACTCGCAAAAGACTGATACAACAGAAACAAGGTGTATATTTTGGATAACAACAAATTAGCTGTAGAGAGAATACTGAACATAAAAATCGTTATATAATGCAGAAACTCAGAAATGATTTAAGCAATGCGTGGTACTAAAGTGAGCTTTGAGAATCATTTAATGCGATGCAGGTTCGGGGGTCGGAACCTGCCAGCTGGGCAAGTCGGACTCGTAGAAAACCTTCTTCGGCAAGATGTGGAGGCTGTTGGAATGGAATGACAGCAGACGTGTATCAAGCGAAGACGATAATCGATCCGTTTGTTGATAACAAAAAGCACATGTAATGTCAGATTATCGTCACTGGCCATGAATTTGGTGAAACAAAGCCGGAAATTGAAAGTTCGTTGTGATTATGCATGGACATGGTAAGTAAGCACGCAAGTAAAGTAATGGAAGCGGGGCCTTTGAATCGGCCGTGCTCAAAATTAATGCTTTCATGCGTTTTTATTTTTTCAGTCAACACGGAACCTTTTGTTTTTGAAACGTTTTAACATGTCGCGAACATGTAAACGAAGGAGGTTTGATGCCCCGCACGCTTTAAATGCTGCGAAATATTTTTATTTTGAAGGATGGGGAATTTGCTGCGCCGGTCAGAAAAATGCGAGAGAAAACTCATATATGGGGGTTTAAAAATCGTGCAGCATGAGTTTTCACCAACATCCATCACAATCACAAAGCCTAATGCCTGCAGACGAAACCGAAGCTGTTTTGATTTTGAATGTGACTGGCAATCTCAAATTTTCCCATCAAAGTTTGACGTCCCCCTTATTCGTATTGAAATTCTGTGTTTCAACTATTTTGATTAACTGAAAATTCGTTTTAACGAATAAAGTTTTCTTCTTCTTCTTCTTCTTCTAAGTACCTGTTACGGAAAAAACAGAAAGTGTGTTTATGTGAGCACTGTTCAACAACGATTTGTTGTTCTAAGTCAAGACTGATCATTGTTGGCCCCCTTCAATCGATGTCGACCATGGATAAACATCAAAATCGCATGAATGTTCATGTTCTACAGCTTTTGGAATGACTAAACAGTCCGCAGCGCTGGCAACGATAGTCAGAACTCGGTTATAGGGCGTCAGTTGCACGCCAGGGGCGTGATCTGAGTTCAGCAGCAAAGAGCTGTATCTGCTCCTCCTCAGCTTGAAGACGACGTTTTGCACAATGCCTTCAATGTGAGCGGTCAAGAGCAAGTTCTTCCCAACTCGCGGGGTCAATGCCAAGAGCTTTCATATCTCTTTTGCAAACGTTTTTGTACCGCAAGTGCGGTCTGCCCAATGGTTGACTTCCTAATGCAACTCACCATAGAGTAGATCTTTCGGAATACGACCGTTTTCATTAAAAATTTATTATTAGCAATAGGAGAAGTTTGCACTCTCGAGGCTGGGACAAACACAGACCGACCTTGAAGACAAAAATGATGGTACGCAGCGCGTACGCACCAAATGTTTTACACCATGACAACTAATACATCATCGCCGTCTACGTTGGCAAGGCCATCTGTAAGAAATGGAAAATGGTCGTATTCCAACAGATCTATTCTATGGTAAGTTTCAACTAGGAAGTCGACCATTTGGCACTTGCAGTACAACGACGTTTGCAAAAGAGATATGAAAGCTCTTGGCATTGACCCTGCGAGTTGGGAAAAACTTTCCATTGACCCCTCACATTGGAGGCATTGTGTAAGCGCCGTCTGCCAGCTGTGGAGGAGCAGATACAGTTGAACGCAGATCACGTCTTCAGCGTGCAACGGACATGGTTCGTCCAAGTACTGTTTGTCGCTGTGAGCGCTGCGGGCAAGATTGTCACTCCCGAATCGAATTGCTTAGTCGTTCGAAAAGCTATGGAGCATGAAACAATCTAGCACTCGCGATGTACATTTATGGTCTATATTTACCGGAGAAGACCAACAATAGCGGTAGTTATTAAAGTTATCTCGCTGTCGTCTTTAATCAACTTCCAGTGGTTTTTAACACTAAGCGAGCGATAATGCGAATATAACCCTACAACTTTAAATTTTTATCTTTTAAGATGAAGTGAAACTGCACTAATCGAGTTGTTCCGTCTTTTCGCGTCGTTGAACGGGGTTCTGTGGTATCCGAATTAAAATTTCTTCCAATTAGAATGAGGGATCAACTACACTACAATGCTTGTTTTTGTAATCAGGAATGCGTAATTCAGTTGATTGGGAAGATCATATAAAATTAGAAGGTGCGTAGTTTGTTTCGGTTATTACTCGAGTACTGTTATTAAACCCGCCTCCTCCGAAAAAGATTTAGGCATGATTATCCAATCAGATTTTGGCAACTCAATGCAATGTCGACTGGCTGCCTGCAAACCTGAAAGCAACTTGGGTCTCCTTAAAAGAGTCCAAGGTTCGTTTGACCCCAATATTGCCTGCAAATTGATTTCAACGTACATCCGTCCTCATGTTGAATATGCTATACCGGCATGGGATCCTTGCTTGAAAAAAGATACTCAGCTATTGGAAACTGCACAGCGCAGAGCAACAAAACTCGTCCCGGGAGTTTCTAATTATCCATATGAAACGCGACTTAAATTATTGAATTTGCATTCGGCTCAATACAGAAGGAAACGAGGAGCACTAAAATTCATTTGGACAGTGCTTAATCAAACAAATCATCCTTGCAGTCGTTTGTTTCATCTTTCCCATAACACACATCTGCGAGGTCACCAATCGAAACTTTACCAACAGCATAGCAGGTTGAACAGCAGCAAGTATGCAATTTCTGTTCGCAATGTGCAACTGTGGAACAGTTTACCTATTCATGTGGTACAATCTGGAACCATTTACGTTTTCAAGAAATCACTAGATGTTCACATGGATAAGTATGTTTTTCACGTTTGAAAATAACAATATTTTGATATTATTTACCATCCGACCCGATGTACATTTTTGTGGGTCTTGCAAAGCATAGCTTTTTACCCGCATATCATCTTTGAATAAAAAAGGAGGTCGAACCTGTGAAAATGTTCCAACACGTTCCTCGATAAAATCAGCTAATACAATCATGATCGGTCCGTATCAAGAGTAACTCTGGGTAAAACAGACTAATCACCAAGACGTCTTGTTCTAATTAGCTTTACACGGATGCACAATCGTGCGATACTTGTGTATTTTGCAGGTAGCACCTTGCTAAATTGATTTGCCATCAGTATTGAGCTGCATGCGGAAACACGCTGGAGTCTCAGTACAACCTGACTGCACCTCAGCTCACATGTAGTCTATGACTGTGTGGCACTTTGCCTGGATCATGCTAGTGCATGTATCAGTTTGAGTCCAATGCTTTTAGCTGTCGATTAAACACATTCCCGGTATGACAATAATGAAAAACCCTGTCGGAAGGAACGGATCAAAAAACACAAATCAACTGACCGACACACCCGATGACATACCGATTCAAGTAGAACCAGAGCACGGAGCCAGTGGCGTTCCACAAAACAAGTGCGCTCACATAGACGAACAGACAATAGATTAATCGCCCTGCGTAACCACGGGCTGCATTCAACCAAACTTCGGATCGTTTGACAACATGGTCGAAGTATTCGGAAGCGTTGTAACTAGCGGGGGAAGGGAAACCACAAAAGGTTTATCGATTAAAATGGGATTGAATTTGTTTCTGTAAAATAGTGAGCACAAACCACCTCGACAAGCATTGGCATGCAATCAAGTTTGGTGAAAAAATAGAGCGATATCAGCGCGACAGAATCATTGCTATGCATCATCATGAGATTTACCAGTCACTCCGCTTGGTAAACACTCCAAAAAGATGCTTACTGTAGTATCAAGCAATCTTCTGGGCTATGAATTCAACTACATATTTTAATGTCGTCCGCAAATAACGATATGTTACTTGCTCCGGAAGAGGATAGGACCAATACGAAGCCTCCGGGAACACCAGTAGCTGCTGATATGTAACTTGGTAGCGCGGTTTGTTAGGCATTCACTTAACCAATTCCACAACTTCTGGTGATACCAAGCCTTACCATCTTCTGTAGTAGTAGTAGTAGTAGTAGTAGTAGTAGTAGTAGTTGTTGTTGTTGTTGTTGTTGTAGTACCAATAGTAGTAGTAGTAGTAGCAGTAGAAGTATTATTATTATTAGTACTAGTAGTAGTAATAGTAGTTATAGTAGTAAAAGTAGTAGTAGTAGTAGAAGTAGTAGTAGAAGAAGTAGTATAAGTAGTAGTAGAGGTAGTAGTAGTAGTAGTAGTAGTCGTACCCTCTTCTCGCTCGTCGTACTATGTATAGTTCTCCGTAGTAGTAGTAGTAGTAGTAGTAGTAGTAGTAGTAGTAGTAGTAGTAGTAGTAGTAGTAGTAGTAGTAGTAGTAGTAGTAGTAGTAGTAGTAGTAGTAGTAGTAGTAGTAGTATGCAAGCGTGTAAGCTCGTGTGTACAAAGTAACCGAGTACTTCTCGTTGAAACTCACCCCTTGAATAAACCGGGCACGATCGCATCCAGAGCGCACTCAGGCACTTGAAGACGATTTACCTCGGCAAGCTCGATGTCCAAATCCGTCTGAGTCATCCGGCAATGTCGTGGTACGAAAGCGTCCATTCGTGGTGACGGTTGTTGCGGATTGGTGGTCTCACGAGAATGAACCATGTGCAACGGTAGTTGAAGCTTGCTTAACGAGGGATTTCGCTGAAGCCTGGTCGCCATCTGGGTGCGAATGTCTTGCGCGGCGGTCTGTAGGGGTCAAGTGGGAAACGGATTGTATTGCAGCTGGTCAGAGTAGCAGATTAAAGGGTTTATTGATATGCTTGATCAGATGGTATAAAAGCGTCTACTAGAAATGAAATGGAATGGATAGCATGTACTATGCTTAAATAAGACCCGTTTTGCTCTTGTCTACAGATGTGGAACTAAATTTGAGCATAGAAATCACGTAATAAAGAATACACGAAAAGAATAGGCCAATGAAGGCGAACACACTCGGAAAACTCGCTCCCAGAATATTCTTGCTTCCAGACTTGCTTCGGACTCACATGGTCATCATGATTGCTTGATTCAATAGATTTGAGTGTGGTGCTGTTTGGAGACGCAACACGAATCGTGCGAAGGTAGGGAGTTATTGTTTAGACTATGCATTTTAAAGTAGCGTGATGGCTGGGCACTAAAATTTACGGTGCTCCCTGGAACGTGATCCCAGCATCGGACTGTGTAGTTAGACGGAGTGTCGTGGTCGAAGTGTACATCTATAGTCACCAAAGCAAACATCAACACACCTTTTATCACACACACACGTCTGTAAAGTGCTTATGGGATGTAGCACGTCCCAAAGGTTGTCACAGCCGGTGGTGGTCTTAGGATGAGCCACCTACTATCTATGGGAAATGCGCCCACGTGGCGTGCGCTCAACTAGCTTCTGGCAACCAAGTCCAACTCCTGGCCTGCACTAGTGGCTTTGTTTCACCAGTCCGGCGGAACTTGCTCTATTACTTACAGGAGAAGGGGCGAAGGCGGATGACTGGCGCCCTAAAACTAGTTTGCTCCGGGCACATGGAGCTCGTCAGCTACTGGCAATCCATCTAGGGGAAGAAAAACTCTGACTTCAAACCCCCACTGCCTTGTGGGTCACTCGATTGCGGGAAAGGCTTCGGGAGAAAACCCCTAGGATAAATCCGGAGAGAAGCCCCGTTGGTAGATAACTGACGCACAGCGTGTTTATCTGCCAACTCCCTGCTGCCTTGCAGGTTGCACTTGGCTGTGCGGAGGCTAGAGAGGTGTACTCGAACAAACACCAATTGGTGCTGGGGACATCACTTGT
>JACCGJ010018769.1:0-12149 GCA_013407085.1 Atriophallophorus winterbourni | reverse complement strand
AGAGCGTGTTGGTCTCCTTTGTGGATTCCGTTTGATGTGTTTGCACATGAACCGCTGTCAGTCACCTGACCATATCGATTTTCATCACACATTTTACTTCTGCATGACTTGGTATAACTTGAATGATACATGTATTGTTCTGATAGTCCGCGGTCTGAACACAACAGCGATGATCGTGGATTGTTCTTTACATAGGAGAAGAGTATTTGCTAGGTACCTCGGAAATTCCCAAGGATCATGAATACATACTTGAGAACAGTCATGGAATACGGTGTGCAGTCATGATCTCCGTGGCTCAAGAAGGATGTTGAACTTATGCAGCGAATCTGTCCCCGCTCAACAAAACTGGTTCTCGGCATCCGAAACGAGCCTTATAAAGAAAAGATGGCTCAACTGAATCTGTTAGGCTTTCCCTATCGACGAATCAAAGGAGACCTTTGCCTACTTCACAAAATATTCCATACCCCAAACCATCCCTTACAGGATTTATTCACGCGAAGGGATACGAGAAATTATCGGACCCATGAATATGTGCTGGCGGTACCCCATTCCCACCTGAACTGTAGAAGGTATTTTATTTTGTCTGTTTCTGTTTTACTTGGAACCGTTTACCTTCAACCGTTGCTCACTCCACTAGCTTGCATGACTTTAAAATGAAGTTAGACGAATGTTTATTGAATTATTCGTTTGCCGACTACTTATATTCTGTTTATTCTTATTGTTTATGTTGTTTTTATACAATTACATTTCAATTTTAACTATCATATGGTTGCTGTAAAGCTTGTTGCTTTTTAGACCATTCAAAACTTTTAATTACCTTGAATTACTTCAAGATTCAAGAAATCATGGTATAAAAAGCCTGTAGCTGAACAAAACCTTACACCACACACTTTACAAGTATTCGGAGTAATATTAACATCAGATTATTATATAATACTAACCACGTGATAATACCTTTAGTTCAATACGTTGACTCGCGGCATACAAGTAGCCACCCAGTGACTGTCGACTATACTTAAAATCCACGCGATGCTGTTTCCTTTGAAATACACTCCACGAAACTATTGTGACCGCTACGATGGATGAGATAATAAGTCGAAATTTAGACATATGTCGGGCAAATGCTGATTATTTAGTTTGCCGATACGCAGCATTAAATGGAATTAATTATGTAGAATATAATTTATTTCTTTTCCGTGAACGAATACTTAATATCCTGTGCTAATTCTAAATTGTCGCCATTACTTCTAGAATCTTGAATTATGCGGTTGCTATAGAAACAGGAGTTCAAACTGCACAAGGTCGCAAGTAACAACGTGTCAATTCCCACAGCTGATCTCAGCGTATGAGGAAATGGCTGCTTTGAGTGGTTGAAGTGATAGAATGTTTCACTTTGACGATGCACAGAAATACCGACTCGAAGTGATTCGTTTTATTAACTCGTGTTAACCGCCTGGCCCACATTTTGACACCGAAGCTCTTGGGAGAAAGTCCGACACAACACAAGCGCAGGAATCGTCGAAAATACTGACGACACCGGTCGCATGATAACGGTTTTAGCGACATCTCGGAAAGACGAGTAGTAAGACAACAATATGCAAATCTTCATGGTCAGTCAAAACAGCCCAACGTTGGTTTGGGTTCATTTCGAACCAGTTGAGAAGACATCACGTAACGACTTGCACAGACAGGTAGAGGACAGTGTTGTAGTTGCACGATTCGACTCTGAACTTGGTTTTCTACTTTGCCATGTGCGCACTAAACACGGTTGTCCGATTGGCGTTCTTTGGTTCGGTGGCATTCGTGCGTGAATGTGATCAACATTGGAAAAGTTGACCTCAGGGATGCATTGGAACACAATCCACAAGCGGATGCGAAACGCATTGAAGTGATATCGGGTAATCTCAAAGCATCTGTAAGCAATGTCATATACGTTTGGCAGACAGCAAAGACGAGTTAACCTCCATTGACCTGATATAACGCCTAATCCTTATCATAGCTATCTTCTGCAAATAAGTATTTACTGCTTAGCACATCCAGTATTTGGCTTGCTGGCACAAACTAGTTATGAATTAGACCGTTTGGCTTTTGGACGCACTTGAGAGCCTTGAAACTTTGACGGTGAACTGTTAGCCATAAACCAAGATGAAAATAAAGGCAGCGAGCTATGTGTCCTCAAATACTCTCACTCCATTCATTTCATACCATGCCGTGGCCGCCACAACACATTTCAAATGAAAAATCGATACAGACGCTTTTGATTGGTCAAAGCAGATCGATCAGCTGATGCGACGACATCAAATCTCGCCGCTCACGCTTGTGTACCACCCAGCACGTCACCTGACTTGTTGTGTGTCACGTGTCACAATGGTGTCGTGCGCACAACGGGAAGTGAGCGAGTTGAGATTAGCTTGCGCCAACCAGGAAAGTTGGTGGGAATTATTCTGTGTGCATCATTACTTTAGCATACAGTGGGTGTAAATGAGGCCAACACTTTTATTCCGAGAGAAACGTCTGCTCAAATACCGTCTTTAAAAGTCACGACAGCGGATTTGTGACTGTCACTAATTGTAGAACATGTGTTTTAACCAGCTCGCCATAAAGACAGTCACGTGGGCAGTTGTGAGTTAGTTCTTCAACCATGCCAAAGGTTTTTATTCGCTAGCTTTCAGTTAAAAAAGATCACTTGCCTTGAAAATATTGATCTAGCAAGCACAGGTAGCTATGATATCGTCAGTAGCATTTGTCAGCTCTAACATAAAAATTTCTGAGTCCTGAGTTCGTCTAGGGTGATTCTTCAATCGGTAAAGTACGCCCGTTCTTCTCAAAGCTCTGTCGATCCAGAGACGAGGGAACTTGTAGTTCCTTGCGGTCTTACGACGGGCAGTACGGACACAGGAATATACAGTATGAAATAGAAAACTGTCAAGTTAGTTCAATCTAGGCACGCCAAACCTCACACTGCTTTGGACGTATTGATCGTTTTTGAATTTGAATCAATATAGTAGCTTGGCTTCATTAGCTTGGTAGCTTGGCTCATAGCTTGACTTCATTTGCGTTTCATCTAATTGGCTAATCTCTATATAAAAATGATTGTAAATAAAAAAAGAAGTATTCTGTCAGTCGTCTTCTCCCACTTTCGTGAGTGTTGGTTCAGCCGGAACTCGCTCCAAAAACACAACAAAAACTTCAAGGCATTCCAGCTCTGCAAGATGTTACGCTATATGCCATATAGTTTGGTGACAAAATCTCGTCGCCCACAGTTTGTTCAAGGGGTAAAACGCCGGTGGTATGACAATTATAAAGTTGCTTCATACAACAGATATGGCTCGTGTGACATCTTCTTCAACGCCGTAAATCGATCTCCCTCTTCGACCAAGTGTATGTAAGCTGTCATCCTGTTTCTTAGGCTGCCGCAATGTGACCCTGGGGTAGCTGCGTCAAGTTGCACATTGCGTAGCCAAGCCACCGTCTTCAAGAACTTCCACTACTGAATTATGAGTCGAAAATGTGAGTGGATGTCCGCCAGCTACGTTTTTCGGTTGAGCTGAATTCCACTCATATTTGGATGTGTTTTAGAACTCCCGGAGCTCCCTGTTGGTCAGTGATCATCTCGCTAGGTAAAACGCAACTCCCAATGTAATGATATAGTGTTAAAACATAAATTGATCCTTTTTGCAGTCATGCGATTAGACAGATTTAAATGTGAAATTCTATCAGCCATTCATCCACTATTTCACGCCTTACTGGCACTAATCTAGCTGAATCCAACTGATGAGAGCGGTAGTGTACGGTAAAACCGGAGCAACACTTAGACGTTCTTCAAAAATTTGTTTAAAATGAAACAAACGTCAACCACAAATGGGTTTTAGTGATGAACGACCAACATTTCGTGTCTGTAAGACGTGTTCAAATTATCGCGGTTCGATCAAGCGTAAAAGACCCAGTCAAGCATTATCGATCAAGTTTGGTAGAAGCGATCGCTGAACGCAAAGTGACATGGAGAAGTGATAATGTCATTCTCACTCCTGAGTGCACTTTACGCCTCATTGCTCACAAACTATCCATGGTGGGCATCGGGAAAAAATCGATTAGAGTGTGATTATTGTTCGGGTCAGTGTGGTGGGATTAATTTGATTTTCATGTAAACCGCTTGATTGAAACAAGGCAAGACAACAAAAGACAAATATTTCTTCTGTGAGAAATGAACTTGAAGTATGAAAAATGAAAAGCTGACGAGCACAGTTCACTGCCCGAATGTCCATAGACAGCTACGCAGATTGTTAGGATTCTATCAAAGAATATTTCGAAGATTCTCGTTAGTAACTTTACCAATGGTAATAAAAGTCTACCTTCGTTCAATAAAGGAGTATGTAATGGAGGTCCGGGTTCTCGACTGCGGAAATATTTTGCCCTCTGATAAAATTAATCACAGAGCGACAAAGATACTGATAGGTCTTCGTAATGTTCCGTACGCCGAAAGATTGCGACGTCTGGGTCTATGTGATTTTACCCAAAGGATGATACGGCGTGATATCATTATCACCTATAAAATGCGCTTGATTCCTGTGCTTTCACGGTCATCATCGATTTTCCTCAGTCAGAAACGCGTGTTTCACGAAGTATCTTCGAATGATCCGTTTTTATTTAGGCGAAATTATCGGGTGAGCTGTAAGTATGGTGGGTATACTCAGAAATCAAAATGGAACGAAAAACATGACCAGCAAACCACGAATTATTTTTGGTCGAAATGGTAGTTAGCAGATTTTAGCATATATATATAATATATATAACGTGAAATCAATAAGAGAATACCATTAGCAACAGAAAGCTCAATTTGCATGCATTTAAATCAAACACACACATCCCACGACCGCTTTCGTGCTGCTGGCACTCGTCAGGTAGGGACAGTAGGATCAAGATCCACATGCGCTTGAAACAGTGGAGGAATGGTAAACAGGTAGCGCTTGTATGCCACCGTTGGATAACTTTGGTACGACAAAACCTGTTCAATCACATCAGCCCACACTCATGTAGATAGGGTTTAATCCCATGAACGTGAACAAAAAGTCGATTAGATTCTTGAGTGTAGGTCGTTTGAATGGTAAAGGAAACAAACGTAAGCTTTCTATTCACGGAACGTCCGTCGCATCTTGAACATATTGTGGATGGGACTTTTAAAGATGGTTTACAGTGCAAGTTATTTTGGCTGAGCATTTAAATCGAGCGTGCATAAAATTAATTTCTCCAAACATTTCCCCAGCTTTTTTCGTTAAACGTTAACGTTTTCTGTGGGCCAAATGCATCATCATTTTTTCGTATCAACTGTGACCAATTTTGGACGTGCAATTTTGAATGAATTACGAGATGCCGGGAATTGTTGTATAATTTTTGTCCCAAAATTTTTGTTATGGCATTTGCTAATAAACTGGATCACATGGATAATATCAATCAAGACGGACAAGAAACGTCGTTCAGTCGACAAAGTGTAACTTGATGTCGGGACCTGTTAGGCAATTTGTTTTAAATTTTTTCGTTGAAATTATTCTAACTGCTGAAGCCATTAAAGCAAATTTCTTCTTTTTCTTCCTCTCCTTCTCCCATTTAAAATTCAGGAAGCATGCTTGTAAACAACCAAAAATGCAAGCTGTTCTTTAGGCGACCACTTGCACTCTAGGATCCTCTTCCAGATTCGACCAGTGCTAGTCTTCCTATTGCAATTAAAAGGGCTTGTCAGTTTGCAGCACCTTGCATTTTTGAAGGTTGAATGCTAACCTGTTTATCACCATATTCCAATGGTAGAGAAAGCATCTGCTTGTCGAGCATAACGTTATACACGAGAAAGTACATCTAAAGTGTTTTAGTGTTGAAATGTTATCTAAAACTGGTCTACAGAGCATGTTCACCCTACTACAGAAGCGAAAATAGTCGTATTGCAAAAGATCTACTCTACGGTGGGTTGAGATCAGCAAGTGGACTGCAGTTGCGGTGCAAAAACGTTCGTGACAGAGATGTGAAAGTTCTTAACATTAACCATACGAGTTGGGAACTATTTGCTCTTGACCGCTCACTTTGGAGGCACTGTGTAAAGCGTCATGTGCTGATCGTGGATCAAGCCGTCAGCGTGCAAATAACATCCATCGGACAAGTAATGCCTATTGATGTGAGCGCTGTGGGAGAGACTTATTCCGGACTTATTCGTCTTTCTAAACGCTGTGTAAACCTGGAAACTTCATGCGGTTGGGGTGTTTACAAGCATGATCCACTTCGATCGATGGCGACTAACAACAGCAACAGAGTGTTCTAGTTTTGATAGAGACATTATTTTGATGTATGATTTGATATAAATACAACCAGCTCCGATGTAAAAGTTGCACATAATGTCTCTCATGTGATTGATTCCGAAGAAGAGTTTCAATTGAAAAAGTTTTTAGCGAAGCAGCGGTACTCCAGTTGAGGATGTGGTATTGCCAAATGTGTTAAATGCCCTGCTGTTTTAATGTGAAAAACTGCTTCATTAATCGTCTTGTATGTGGTTTAGCGTGGTTAAAATTCCAAGGGTTAATATGTGGTTGAATCTTGTACGTCATATGACAGTGTGATACATCTAGTATTTAGAGACTCATGGCAGAGTAACTCTCTGCAACATGTAAACACAATTTATGTGTTATTCCAACGATGGAACACACATTGCTAGCTTGGACACCCTGGATCAAAAAGGTTATCATATTACGTGATAGAATATGCCATCGTGCAGCCAAACTCTTAAGTAGTTTCCAGAAACTAATGTACGAGGAACGATTGCAAAAACCGAGACTCCCCATTTCCCTTCAACGAAGCCTTCGGAGTGATGTGATGCAAACATACAAAATATTAAATACCCCCACATCATACTTTAAAACATTTATTCCAATACCGTGAGTCACAGCGAAAGTACGAATTCCTTATTCCCTTATTAGCTGTTAATGGTATTTCGATTCTGTATTTATCAGTTTCCTTTAGAATGTCCTCCCCGAAACAATTGTCATCGCTCCCAGCGTCGAAACGTTCATTAGAAATTCGCACATTTATTTGTTGTATAACGTCACCTGCGTATTGAATCGTAGTAATTATTCAACTGGACTATAGCGTGACATTACTTGGTTATGCATTTTATCTTTTTAATCGAATATTTACTATGAAATGGTAATTCTTAGGCGATCTGCATATTGTGACCATAAATTCTTGAAAATTGAATATCCTGCCGATTGGTTAAATATCGTTACCTAGCCATCGTGTCGGTGTCGACATTGTTGTTTTTGGCCTCCTTCGGTAGATGTCGACCGTGGATCTACATCACAAGCACTTGATGGTTTCATGCTGTGCAGCATTGAGGATGATTAAGCAGTCCGATTCTGGAGGAACAATCGCTTCAGCAGTGCTCACAGCGAGGTCTGGATGAATATTCCACAAACAGATGCAGATATGTATTGAACCGCAGGGGTAAGGATACGAGTGTGAACCCACTATTATCATTCATGATCGACTCAGTATAGCTAGGTTTTATTGAAGACTTTTCGGCAACACTCTCACGGCTTGTGTTTAAAAAAACAATCAAACATCTAGATCCTTCCCGTCGGTAATTCAGACAAGATCTTGCGTACCAATCTGATCATTTTTATCTAGAGAAATTGCCAGCTGACACATTTTACAATTTTAAGGTTTATTGCCTGTGATTAGCTATACCATGTGCACATCTTCGTTAGTATTTCGTTGCAATCAGCGAACGACCTCACACGATTCCACATTTTATGTCATCAGCAAAGTGTATCACGTGGGATAATCTTCTTCGGAAGATGATTCACAGAACGAAATGAAATGTATCCTATCAACACCACTATCAGCACTAGGGATTCACCGATAATCATCGATTTTATTTACGTAACGAAGATGTGAAAAATAAGATAAGCATGTTCAATTCAAAGTGGTCCGTACTGAAACCAGAAAGCTTGCCAAATTCTAGGGCACACTAGCCAATAAACTCTGGATAGTGACCTGAAATGTGACGTTAGGTTCATTAAAAAGCGAACCAACTGCTTTTGTAATATTTGTTCGTTCCGCCCCCAATGCGGATCCGGTCGTAATATTGCAACATGGTGACAAAACCCTGGGTGTGCTGCATAAACATATAACCTCCAAGAGTGTGTTTAGTCTACAATATTGTGGCGGACAGACTAGGTTTGATTTGACACTGAATTTCGCTTCATGGAGTGGTTTATAATGGCAGGAAAATTAGGGTGTTTTTCTCGGAGTGTGATGAAATCCTGGCAATGGCATCATATGGATTGCGGTACGTTAGAATATGATCATATCACATAAACTACATCTGCTCCGGGGATATCTTCATTTGGATGTTTCCTACGAAGCGACGTGTCCGTGAATGTTTCGCGATGTATGAAAACAAATCGCAGCTCTATTATGGTGCGAAATATACGTTGATCTTGTGGTCAACGAGAAGAAGAAGATCGTAGTTTTAGGTCATTTCGTGTCATTGTCTCCAGCATCCGGATGAAGCCTCTTGACAGTTCTGGATACTTTCACGTTATTCATCCTTTCTCCTACAAGCGGTATCTTCGTCATCAGCATGAGACGTCTCTGTCCTAATTAATGATCGCAATAATCTCTCGCTTCAAGAATTATTGGTTGAAGAAATGTACGGTTTTCAACAGCACAGGATTATGGTATGGATTTAAATGGTAAACAGTAATATTATTGTAGGTCTCCTTCGGTCGTTGTCGACTGTGGATATATATCATAAGCGCATAGAGGTTTAATGCTCCACAGCATTATACAATACTATTCGGGATGAACAATCTCTCCCGCAGAGCTCACAGAGCTAGGCAGTACTCAGACGACCGATGTCATTTGCACACTGGAGGCGTGATCTACGTTTAGCAGCCGAAAGAGGTATCTGCTTGCAGACGACGCTTCACACAATGCCTCGAATGTGAGCCGTTAAGAGCAAGCAGTTCCCAACTTGTAGGGTTAATGTCTACAACTTTCATATCTCTTTGCAAACATATTTGACCATTAAGTACAGCCTGCATAAAGATCGAATTCTTTATTTAAACTCTGCACAAAGTAGATCATTTTGAATGCAACCATTTCCCTTTCTTTGAAAACAACACAGCCAACGTTGGTGGCGCTGTCTTCGTATGATGCACATTCTCTGTAGACCAGTTTTGAATAGGACTTATGCTTTTGCTAACTTGTCTATACAGAACGTATACAACGAGCATATCAAACGTATGGCTCAAAAATTGACCTACGTTTGCTTCAAATACACCGGAGAGTCAATCACATGTAGAGAGAGGAATTCCAAACAATAATAGAACGCATGACAAAAATGGCGCCTGTGATTAATACGTGAACTTAAGATGCATAGGGATAGGGCATTACCGTGTGTCGTTTACTTACAACACACAAGTGTATGAGTAGGCATCCTTCTCAATTTTATAAGTCAGAATAATATTAAAGAGTATTCGCCTTTTGGAAAAGTCGCAGACTTAGATGATGCGATGTTTATCTGAAGGGAACATTACCATGATCATATTATAAATTTTATAGAAGAAGGCGATGTCTTTTCACAGATGAGGATCCCCGGCCGCCATCACTTACTGCATCTTTAGACGTTCATTTTCGTTGGAAACGTTACTAGCGAGAATTTATAAAATATTCTTTGGATGATTCTAAAAATCTTCTGGCCTGTCTATAAACATTTTAACAGTGAACTTTGCTATTCAGATTTCTACTAATACATACTTCAAGATCTTTTTTATATACTTCCGTGTCAAGCTTTCATTTCCCAATCGATATGTCCAAGGGGCATTCCTTCCAAGCTGGACACCTTACTTTTTCATCTGTTAAATTGGAAATCATTTGCAGTCAACGTGTCATGTTCCCTGTGCAGATTATCACACTTATTCTGACGAATATTCTGTGACAGAAGCGAAATGTGATTGATTTCTGTCCGAAATATATTAACAAACAAAAATCCGTATATACATGCATTAACATCACACACACCCCACCGCCGGTTTCGGGCTGTTTGCACTCATCAAGTAGGGAAAGTGGGATCAGGATCCGCACGCGCTTGAAACAGTGGAAGAATGGTAAAGAAGTAGCGCATGTATGCCAATTTTGGATAAGCTTGGCAGGATCAACTTGTTCAATAGCATGCGCCCAAACACGAGTAGATCACATGCTGATCCTGATAATACTGTCCCTATCTGATGCGTGCAAAAAACAAGCAAACAAACAACACGAAACCGATCTTAGGATGTGTGTGATGAAGATACATGCAAATACGGGCTTTTGGTCATGATTATTTGTGTACCCTGTCTACATGTTTATAGGCACATGCGATTGAACAGGTTGGTCGTGCCAGTCTTATCCAACAGTGGCATACAAGCGCTACTTGTTTATATTGAAAGACATTTAATGCCCGGCGAGTTGTTGTTGTTGTTGGCCTCATTTGGTCGATGTCAACCATGGATGTACATCACAATCGCGTGAATGTTCAAGTTTGGCAGCTTTTTGAATGACTAAACATTCCGATTCGGGAGGAACAATCTCTCCCGCAGCGCTGGCAACGAAAGTCAGAACTCGGTTGTATTGCGTCAGTTGCACGCCGGTGGCGTGATCTGCGTTCAGCAGCCAACAGGTGTATCTGCTCATCCCCAGCTTGCAGACGACGCTTTACACAGTGCCTACAATGTGAGCGGTCAAGAGCAAGTTCTTTCCAACTCGCCGGGTCAATGCCAAGAGCTTCCATATCTCTTTCGCAACGTCTTTTTATCACAAGTGCGGTCTGCCCAATGGTCGACTTCCTAGTTGCGACTCACCATAGAGTAGATCTTCCGGAATACGACCATTTTCCATTTTGTAGACATGACCAAGCGAGCGCAGGCTGGCCCGGCGATTAATCACTCGTGAAAATTGTTATCTGCGCACCACAATTCATTGTTAGTTTAAAGCTCTTTGAAGCATGCTGCCATTGATTTATTTCAATCGCTTCGACCGCTTTTCCAGGAATCACTTCGTGATTCTGTTTTTGAACATGGTGGTTCATTTTACGAAACCTATTTAATATTAGCTTTCACATATAGCATTGTTTACTTTATTCTTACCGTTTGTTTGGTTCACACATCTATCACACTTGTTCCGTGGAGCTTGCGCTGTTATTCAACGTTCGCTAGCTCTGAACCAACGCATAAATCAAGACTGTTGACCCCACAGCTTCGCGAAAACAACCTGTCCAGTTCTCACAGTCAAGATAAAATCGATCTACGTTGTACATTCGCGCTAGCTTCAGCTTGATAGGCCAATCGATCTCTCACGTGACTCACATGCAGCGAACGGACAGATGAATGACAATGGTCTATTCCAGTATCAAACTTTCGATACTCGTCACCGACCGGGCTTAGACATATCTGTCGTGTAACTACAGCTCAATCAGATTCTGGGATCTGTCAGGTTTGCGGATTGTCCAGTTGTACAGCCCCAAGGCATCTAACGTTTCAAATGCATCAAATTGTTTTTTTCTCTAAATTCACCCTTCTAGATTTTGTCCTTTGAACCACTCACAAACTTGAGGATTTCCCTGAAAAGCTTGTGTTAGCGCTGGTTCATTAATCGTCGACCGTGTGGTCGTCCGTTCATCAAACAAAACCACGCAAATCACATCCCTAATAGTTCACCTAATTGACTGACGTAGGGGAGCGGAACAAAGACCATGGGGAAGCGAAGATGATTGGTTTGGTGTAATTAGGATAATGGTTGTGCTCAGAAGGAAGAGAGTTGGTCAAACGGGGGAAGTGAATCACCACTGTACGTCTGTTTCACTTCTTGTTGAGCAGGACGAACAAAGGCGGGCGAAAGATTTGTTCACCGGAAGAACGACAAGAATCAGTAGCTATGTTTGGTGGATGTTTGACGCACGTGATTCGTTAGGTGGCAAGCAATTGTTGTGAGGAGAATAAATGAAACCGCGTCCTAAAACGCTTATAACACACAAAATGTAACATTCTCTCAGAAACAAATCCAGCTAGCTACTGATGATCTTCTAATACAGGAGCTGTGGTGGTGTAGTGAATGAGATGTTTATTTTT
>JACCGJ010018767.1:0-16170 GCA_013407085.1 Atriophallophorus winterbourni | reverse complement strand
ATCTTATCCAGTGGCGGTGTTGATGTAGCTATCATCTGAGTTAACCTTGTATGTTGTCAAGTGGTGGCGAGAAAAGCATGTTATGATGAATGACGGTGAAACCCGTCAGAAAACGGTCGTACGGATGTGGTTCTACTCGTTTACATAAACTTGATTGAATACATTTCATCCGATGTGCAAGCATTTGATTCCCGCTTGTCTGTGCTTAAATACAGTACGATGTCAAGTCCAGCCCCTTCCCAACTACCTGGGAAATAATTTGTCATGATTGTATGACAATGAATCTTTCGTAACTTGCTAACGATGTAATTCTGCCCATGATGATAAGAGTAGCAATCACAGGCCAACTAAGGTGACTAAGCTTAAATCGATGGTCAAATAATAATAATAATAATTTTCAAGAACCAGAAAAAGCAATTACTGGCTTGTCGTAACTGGCAATACAGCAAATTAGTTTCTTACAAAAAACGATTTAAATGCGAGTATCAATCCAAATAGGCATCTAGATCGTGTGCTGACGGAAGTATTTGCTTTAGAGACATCACACACGCCTTCGAATAATGGTAATTTGACGCAGTTACAACTATCATCAGCACAGTTGAGATATGCTATAATACAAAATGTATGGTATGAAAGCAAAAGTCTGATCCAGGCACAGTCAAATACTGCGTGTGGGCTAAGATACTGTCAGGTTTCCCAGACCTAGACAGATACGAGGAAGAAAAAAGAACAAAAGATGGTGCAACTAGCACGAATACATGATGCTGGCGCTGTCTAATACACCGGAAACCCGGAGACACCTACAGATTGCTCGTAGCTAGAATAACTTGGTATTGTGGTTCTCAGATCCCCATCCCTTACTCATCTAAAAAGAACAAGCTCGGTGAATCAGTCGGACAGTCCATTTATAAAATATCCAGAACAAACTGTACAATCAGGAATCGACCAGCGTTAGTTCCTCGGTAACTGGACTAGCGTCAGCGGTGGGCGATTTGGTGGCTCTGTTCACAACCGGGGACGCGGGTTCCAAACCTACCAGGCGCATCAAGTGCAGGCGCTCGTGGCGACCAATGTAATGTCGCAGGCTTCGAATACCTCGCCAACCAGCAAAAACCAGGCGGATACGGGGAGCATCGGTGTCAAGCTGGGAACATGAATAGGATGTGAGTGAAAACAACCCAAGCACAGACACAAATTGCACGCTCGTGGATATAATACAAGTGAACGGAATCAAACCTGTGTTAATAACAGAAAGCCATCCTTCGTCGTGGTTGAAATATAGTATAAATAATAAATTTTGGTTAGGTTAAAGGTTTTCAAATGGTATGGTATGAAAGCATAAGCCTGAAACAGGAGAAGTGCGAACCGTCAGACTGCACGCAAGCTAAGATACTATCAGGTTGCCCAAACATAGACAGATTTGAGAAGGGAAATAGAAATAGGAGTGAGACTTCAGCATGCAATTCACTACCGGTGGCCAATCAATTTAGCACAGAAGAGAAGTACTGCACGATCGCACATCCGTGCAGGTTTCGAAGGGAACCTACCCGAAACGATTGTTTCTGTAATGAGGCATGATGGGTGGCTGAGTAAGGGTTTGAAGCAGCTATCTCCCCATAATGATTCAAGATTCACTGCCGTGATGAGTCCCTGATTATTAATCTAGAACACCCAGATGCGGCCTTAATCAAACGGAAAAAAAACATTTCCAAGTCTCCAACATTAGCTGCAGTCTCCATTAAATATGCAGCTTAGATTTATATCTTTGGGAACGGATTGTGCCGCGGAACACAAGAGCATCATTCAATTTAGCATCTCTTTCTTGGGTAAAAACTGAATGGTACTTTGACTGATCCAGTTCGCCGGTAGGGTAAAACTCTGCCTAGATTCTGAAATGCCGCAGTCTGAGTGGAAATCCTTAGTTTGGAGACATGGTATTCAACTGAGACATCAATATCCGCAAATTGTAAGCAAATCCTAGCTACGAGCTTCTCTTGTTGATACGGATTTCCTAAGGCTGCAAAGTTCACAAGTGCCCTGGGCGTATTCATTTGGCATAGGCGTAGTCAACAACGGAAAGGATGTGCGATCGCACGATACTTCTGTACTGTGCAGCTAACACTATTCTAAATTGATGTGCCACCACTACTGAGGTGCGTGTGGAAAAACGCTGGAGTCTCACTATCAATTTAAGTTTAATTTCTTATATCTGTTTAAGCCAATCGGGGAGTGTCTAAGTCTGATTGCGGTCATGACCGTGCTTGGATCAAGCCTGTAATTTTATACATACAGACACAGACAATTACACAGCTATGCAGAAAGAGGTTTGATCATTGGCCACTAGATTCCCATTCGAGCTCACAAAGACTACAAAACGGTGAGCTAAACAATATTCTTGTATTAGAATATACCACACCCATTCCTGTGTTTTGTTATCAGTATGATCAGCACACAATTGAGTGTTTTCGTTTTCGTAAAGTGCTGGAATTCTGTGTTCTAGCTGCTGTAAGCCAAAAATCACCTATAACGATTACCGATCTCACAGTGCTGTCCTAAATAAAAGCTGACCAAAATTCGCTTCGCCGCAGTATTGACCTGCTCATGGAATCATTATCAAATAACACAACCGTGAATGCCAGGCACTTTATCAACAATAAATCGGAAATGCTCGTAGTAGTCACGCTGCTAGGTGTATAATGTTGGGACAAACACCAAGACAATAGTAATATTGAAATTGTGCCCCATCAAAGGGATTAGTGCACTGCTTGGAGATAACGGGGTTCACGACAGAAGTGATTTCCGAGAGCTGTGACAAATCAAACGCTCATCGTTCCAAAGATATTGACTTTCGTGCCGAGATAAGCCAATCCGAGCCAATCCGAGGATAAACAATGCATAGTGAGCGGAGAGGATTGGACAGACGAACGATTGAAATAACCGATTGTGAACTGATGTTAAGCCTAACCTGCTCAATATTGGCGTCCGGGTTGTATTCAATTAGAACCGGCCCTGGGGAGAGAGCGTCCCAATTTGCTTTGGTAACTTCGGACATTTTCTCGATCAATGGCATTTCTTCTTCCAACAGGAGCAACAAATCTTTAAATTGCATTGATGACAAACGAAGTCGACGCCCGCAGGTAGGTGGCAGAAAAGCGTCGGCCAAGTCCACTCCCTCTTGTAACATACGGAAACCGGTGAATTGTTTGTCATCCATTGCGGCGAACATGCGGACTCCACCGTTGACTACTTTCAACCCTGTGAGAGAAAAACAATGAGTCCGCTGGATGAAAACTCAAGCAAATCAAGGTAAATAAGGAGGGAAACGAACCTCTTGGAATGTTGTGTAAGATGATGCGTTTAACAAGATCGTTGACGTAGTACAACGTGCGTCGGCGCGAATCGAGCTCGCTGGATCGGCTTAACAGACGGTCGGAATGGAAAACGCGGGTCGTACTGGGGGATTGCTCCGAACAGCATTGGTCGATAATACCGTAGTAATCCCGGATTTTTGACCAATCAGGGTCAGTGGATGGTTCGATGAAGTTGAACGGGCTCTCGTTGAATATGCGAGGTTTCTTGCAGTCCTCAGACTTTTCATCAGCCGCTAAAGTGAGAAAAACCATCTTCAAACAGAGAATGTAACCATTGTAATTGGTGGCAAAATTACGTTGGAAAATCAAGTGACATGGAAAGAAGATGAAAAACCTACTCTGTGAACGTTTACCCAAACCAGTCAGGGAGGCAGAATCGTCTGTACCAGTCACTAATTGTTCAGCACCTGAAATGACGATGATATCGAAATTGATCCCTTCAAGCTAACGAAAAAGAACATTCAACCTACATTGGCTGGATAAATCATCAGTGTGAATTGTTCAAATTGAAAAATCCTACAGAACATGCGTGCAAAAATGTGATATTTGTTAGTGAGTTGCAATTTCCTTGGGATTGTGAATTGGGGACAAAATATTTTATGATAGCTGGAATCCGATACAAACACTGCATTAAAGAGTAAGTGAAGAATTCCAGAGTCTGAGTAATGTCAAACATTAATTCTAAGATGACATAACAACATACATTGTCTTCCATCTCAGATGTAAACGTCCTTTAAGATAGCTAGAGAATCATATCAAAATTACCCGGTGACCGAAAACAACAGAACAAACCCTGAATTGCATTGTGGAATCCGGCAGTTTGAGCGTTTTTTTTTCAGATACAAGCGACACAGATTTCAGATTGTTAGTCATACAGAGAAAATGTGTTGCAGAACGAGTCTGCGTTTCATGGGGAATAAAGTTTAGAATATAACAGAAAAGAATCTGGTGTTTACAGCCGTCGTTTAAAACTATATAACACAAAGGAAACAAAAAAGCATCCATATCAACGGGATCCCGATTAGACTAACACTAGACACGGGCTCTAGCACAATAACAATTATTATTATTGTTATTACACAAGTCTTTACAGACAATAACAATTTACAAAATGGATGCCCAAAATATAAACCCAAAACAACCCAGAATGCTAGCTCACCATCTGGTGAACGGTTCCGCTTTCTGTGTAAGCTGTAGTGTAACGTTTCACTTCGTGGTGTCATTTATAGTGGTTATTGTTGCATTACAAAACTGGATTTCTTGAATTTACTTGGAATTAACAAATGCAATTTTGTATATTTGCTCTGGAAATCACCCAGTTTTGAGATGTAAAAGTCCTGTACAATTGAAATCATTAACGCTGAGTTGAAGCGGCTAGAAAGATTCAACAGTTAGTGCCAGGAAACCGAACGGAACTTAATGATGCACTGGAAAGTCATCAGTACAAACCAACAATTCCAGAAGACCTATTCAGGAAACAAAATGGTTGACAAGTTATTTTTCTAAGATAGAATTCTCGATTGCATACTTAAAGAACTATTGACTATCAACGACAGTAAAGGCCTATATCACTATAATCGACTACCGTTCGGAACCAAATGTGCCCCAGCCATATATCAGCAAGTGATGGACACAATGTTGGCAGGAATTGATTTCGCGATAGTATAGCACATGATTATTGTGAGCCAGACAAAACAGGAGCATTCGCAGAATTTGGAGGCGGTTTTTAAAGCATTTTATTAATGTGAAAAGTGCTCATTCTGCCTGCCTGAAAATATATTTGGGAACAGTCGAAGATAGTTAAAGCAGAACCTTGGATACGTCGACGATTGCAGCGATAGAAAAAATGGCGACACCTTCCAACAAAGCAACCGTACAGGGCCAGTTTGGTTTGGTGAATAAACATCACAACGTCGTAACTAAGATGCATGAACGCCGAGCGTGCACGGATGTGCAATCGTACAATATTTATGTGCTGTGCGGCTAACACCGTGCTAAATTGATTGGCCACGGGTAGTGAGCTGCCTGCTAAAACACGCTGGAGTCTCATTATCATCTTTATTTTCTATTTCTCATATCTGTCTAGGCCAGGGCAAACTGACAGTATCTTAGCCCACGTGCTGTCTGACTGTGAGGCACTGCATGGATCAGACTTGTGCTTTCATACCATACCATGAACGCCGAGCGCAACTCTACTGACACAGGATGCTAAATGGGAATGGTCAGAGGAGTGACAACAGTGCTGCACAGCTAACATTGTGTTAAATTGATTTGCCACCGGTAGTGACCTGTGTGCGGAAACACGCTGTTATTTCTATTTTCGTTCTCATATCTCTCTAAGCATGGGCCATCTGACAATATCGTAGTCCACGTGCAGTCCATGATTGTGCGCGCGTTGACTGAATCCAGGATTGTGCTTATATACACACATACCTATAACAGTAGCAGCCGACGTTTCGAGTATAGAATTTGAAAGGTTTTTCTACGAAAACTACTAGATAGTGTCCACAACAACATTGTCCCGTCCATTAATCACATTAGAAAAGAACTACAGTTAAATAGAAAAAGGTCTGGTAAGAGTTTTGCAGTACGAAAATGGTAGAAAAAATGCATCATGAACGGAGGTTCACCCTATCTACCGATCATAAACCACTTCTCTCAATTTTGGGGTCAACAGTGGGATCCCCTTTCATATAGCTAATCGATAACAAGACAGGGTTACGATACTTGTTGGGTACGATAACAACGTAAAATTCATAAAAATACCAGGTGCTTCGAACACGCAGTCTAATTAACATTCAAAAGGAAGAAAAATAGCAATAAGGTATATGAAAATATTTGGGAATCCATAATCATGAAAAGAAAAGTCGCTTTTGACACAGAATGCGGTGAACAAGTAGGATGGGTGGATATCTCAACAATCTGGCGTTCGGTTCTGCAGCGGATAAGGATTAACGTGCATAACACCTAATGTGCACATGGATTACGTAAGCAGTTGGTCAGCGTACGCTGTTCGCACCTGCACACTAAATAAACCATTAAGGGGTTAAAACAGCATTTAGGGTGTGATCAATGGTCGTGATCTCGCCTGTCTATCTTAGAGAACTCAAGATTGGTCAACAAAATGCCATTTAAACCTGAACCCTGTTCGCACTGGCACCCTTAGTTTGACGAAGCTTCTGTGTTCAGAAGCGAAACGTTACGAAAAATATGATCTAACCGATTCATCGCAAACCTTTTTCATGAAAATTAGTAACCACACGGCAACGGATCACATGTAACCCGCAGTTTGTTGGTTAGAATTAGGTCACCGATCACAACTTTATCCGTCAAATCACGCTATCATTTAATCGTTCGAAGTGACCAATTGTTCAAAGGGATGAAGTGAAGGATAGGCAGTCAATGAACTCTCAATCAACGTTGATCACGGACACATAATGTGAGTTTTGTTCCCTAGACAGACTACGTGAGGTTCATTCGATGAATGGATTAGCAAGGTATATGAATACATGTTTACCAAAAGCAATAAGCTACATTCGAGAGTTCTATTTAGTTCAAACATCATGTACATAAACCTATTTTTCACAGCTTGAGTATGTAATTATGCACAGAATGGGCAAACTTGACTCAAGTGAACTACCAGTAAGCATCAAGCTGAGGGCACCCAAAGGATACAGAATAATGAAACTGAGAATACGCAATCGGCCACATGCTCATCCAATTAGATTCCTGAATTAAAGAGCAACAGGGTACCTGGTACGGTTTTTGACTCCATGAGGGGTTTGTTATTACAGGAGAGTGTCAGGCGAGACGTTTTCAGCCACGGTAGCGGCTTGATTTTTTCCAGTACTGCTACGAAAAATCCGCCGGTATCTTGATCATGCGGGAAAACTCGTATACAACGTTCCAAATGAAGCTCGGACACATTTGGTGGAGGGAATAACGAAGGGCGAAGGTGAGCCTGTAGGCTAAAAGAGTGATTCATAAAAGAGTTACGGGGGCCTTTAAGTCGACTGTGCATAACATTAATATCTCCACATATTTTCCCGTTTTTTTCGTTAAATGTTAATGTTGAGAAAATATTATTATTTTCCTCAAAAACTCATTATAAATTATAATTTATGATTCTCGATTCTGATTGGTCCATTTTGTCGGCCATAATGATTCAGCGTATAAATTCACACGAGCCGCAGCCTAATGGCATTTTGGTCAGGGACGGTAAAGCTCTTTGTCTGAACGGCCTGCCTTTGTTCTTGCTACGCGTAGTGTTGGGTTAGTTAGTCAATTGTAACTACCGTAAATACCCGCGTATAGGACGATACCATGGATAAGACGCAGTGGATATTTGACCCTAAAAACGATTGAAAAACTGTGTACCTATGTATAGGACGCATCCTAATTTTAGTCCTTAATTTCCATTAATTTTTATAGAAACGGTGAACTTAAGTCAATCACGGTGAACTCCATACAATCGCTATGGTCGTCGGGTGTGCTGATTGCTGACTCATTCATCCTGTCAGTCAGCAGATGTCTGTCTAGCCTATGTAGACTATCGTGGAAAGTGCACTTCTCATTCTTGGGCGTCATGTCGAATGATTGGATGACATTTTTTAAGGAAACGTTTCTGCTCCAACGAGAGTAAAATACTACTCCATGATTGGTAGATTTTACGCTTTCATGATATTACACATCGGCAGAACCTACCTATTACCGGTGTTTTTAAAGACTCAGTTCATTATTACCCTTCAACATGACGAAGACAAAACGATAGAGCTATACATCAAACTTTAAAATGGATGTGATCAAGTACGCGAAAGAACACGGAACCGGGCAGCTGAGCGGCAATTTGGTCCGACTGAATTCCTGATCAGAAAATGAAGAAAAACCGAAAGTACCATTAATGAAATGCGAAAGGTGAAGAGGGCGAACAGAGGCTCGAAGGCTCACCACACTAACCTGAAAAAGGCGCTCATTAAATGGATTCAAGATACTCATCGAGACTGTCTGGGGGTCAGCACCACTACCGTTCGTTTACAGGCACTAAGATTGCCGAAAGAGCAAAGCATTGCAGATTTTAAGGCTTCAATGAATTGGTGCAGGAGATTTTTTGGAAGAAATAACCTATCAATAAGACGAAGAACTAAATTTTTGATATTATGATAAATGCATAATTTGTATAATAAAAGTATCCATGGATAAGACGCACCTGGGTTTTTAGGGCAACTTATGAAGAAAAAAATTGCGTCCTATACGCGGGTATTTACGGTAATAGCATAAAGGTTTTTAGTGTTAAACATTTTGGGTAATTAATACTTGGGTTCGACTCGGGTAATATATGACAGCGAACGTTACATGTGGGCCAAATGCATCATTTTTTCGTATCAACTGAAGCCAATGTTTGACTTGAAATTTTGAACGAAATACGAGATGCCGAGAATTGTTGTGAAACTTTTGTCCCAAAACCTTTGGATACGGCATTTGCTAATAAACTGGATCATATGTGGACATTATCAATCAAGACGGACAAGAAACATCGTCGACAAATTGTAACTTGATGACGGGGCCTGTTCGTCATTTTTAAAGTTTTTGATGAAATAATTGTAACTGCTGAAAATTAGTTTATATGAATAAAGTCAATTTCTTCTTCTTCTTCTTTTATGCTGGTATAATGAGCGGTTCATGGAGATCAGCTTATGCAGAAAGAAAAGACGGAAATTAGTTCGAGACTATCTACGACGGAAGAATACGCTCCTTAAATGAACCCTAAAAAGAAGCAGTTCGATCTACGATTTCATTATTAACAGATCAAGGGGGATATTTTAAGAAAACGTGGGAGTCATAAGTAGTATAAACAGATGAAAAGTGGTTGGCCACCATCGATTGATGTCGAGTATGGATAATCTTATGATCAGCAACGTTTCACAAGAGTAAACATCCCTAGGCCTTTAAGGCGATAGGCATTTACACGATGTCAGTGGGATCTACGTTCAGCAGCTGACCGTAATATCTGCCCTTCCCCAACTAAAAATGAGCCAGCACTTATCCTCAATTACATCAGCACAAAGTGGTACAGTCAACAGATCTCACCCACTGAATGTATGTATGAATTCACGAGTCTGGATCCCGTCGCACAGTTAGCAACTACGTGTGGCAGGTTACGTAGACCTAGATAGATACACAAGAGCTTCGCGGTGAGACTCAAGCTTGATTCGACATCCAGCTCAGCAAATCAATTTAGCACAGCGTTAGCCGTGCAGTACTGAATCACTGTAGAATTACACACCCGTCCACATCTGAACGGGGTTCTAGTATGCCGCGGTTATATTTTTCTACTAATGTCGGTAATCATTTTACATTTCGAGCATGATTTTGAATAACATATATTCAGAAAAAATCCATTTGCCTGCAGTTCCATCACACACACCCCACGACTGGGCTTTTCAATAGTGCAACCACAACAGGTATCAGAACAGACGAATCCATCGGAAAACAAACTAGTGCAACACCGCATGTGATAACCAAAATTGCGGCCGATTTATTTAGTCGGTAAAATGTCTCAAGGGGGCATCGGAGGTTGACGTTGCCGATTTCAGCTACAAGGTATAATCCGGCGTATAGGTGTGCAAATGTGCAGTGCTTCGGTACTTCGCAGACAAGACCGAGCTACATACATTTGCCAAAAGTAACGATTTGCATGCGAAAACACGATTGAATTTCATTGCCAGTTTATCATTTTCTCATACATCAGTCTAGGGGTGGAGAACCCGACGGTATCTTAGTCCAGTCTCCGACTGTATGCCGCTTTGGCTGGATCCTGACTTGTCGTTTCATGCACAAATACTCATGATCGCAATGCCAAATATCTATGGACGAAATGTAAGGACTAAAACTACAAGAAAATAAAAAACGGGCGAAGGACGATGTAAATCGAAACCAAACACGAGGCAATCTCAAGCAAGCTCCAGTAGGGAAAAACACAAGGTTGGAATTCCCCCACGTTTGTCACTGTGCTTGTTCAGCGCTAATATTTCGGTCGAAAGCAACCGATTGACAAGCAAGACGACATTGATGTATCAAATCGCATATGTGCTACTTCATTAAATGTCTGTGTGGCATAGTAGCGACATGTGCACCCTTCAAGATGGTTCGGGATCAAATGGTGACCCGGTTGAACATTTGTGGAAAGGTGTTTAATCACAAAATATTCATTTGCATGCTTTTCCGTCACACACCCACGACCGGTTTCTTGCTGTTTGCACTCATCAGGTAGGGAAAGTAAGATCAGGATCCGCATGCGCCTGTTTAATCACAGTTCTGCACCATACCCAAGTGCATAATGAAAAGAAATATTATTAGGCAGCCTAATACCCTGCAAATTGGGCGAGGCCACGTCAACTATACCGTTCACTACGGCTGATATTTTAGCGGTCTTTCCCGAGCGACGGTTGCACTTGTACTCTCTCTTACTGGTGCAACCGAGAATATCGCCCGGTCAGGAATCGTTCCATCCATTATTCAAGGAAAAACTCACAAGCATGTGCTATGTGAAGGAGAAAAACAAAACAAAACAAGGAAAAGATGCCGCGGATGTTACGAGAAGCTTTCACTAAGTGACAATTACAAAATCGCGAGAAATAAGGCTCGAAGGGTTAGTACATTCTGCGATCAATGTGAGGGAAAGCCCCATTTCTGCCTAGCTTGCTTTGCTGCAAAGCATGAATCAACCTAGATAGCTGATCAGCAGTATTTTATTTTCAGAAGTGCATTTTTAGTTTTTCCTTCGACAGAAAGACAATTCTTTTGTTACAAATTTTGTTGTTTTCATTGTGGCTTTTAATTCATATGCAAGCATTTAATAAATAAAAAATCAAACTACCACTATGTTTTGCAATAGTTAAACCTTTCCTACATAGATTCGTGAAGTTAGTTGCATGGGTTTACTAAAATTAAAAATATACCGGTGATTTTCATAAATGAAGGAAAAATGAGCAGTTGTACACATATGTACCAACACGTCTATCCGCAATGCACCTCGTGGAACATATATGTACCAACACGTAGTGAACGTGTTGAGTGTGTTGCAAAATTTTCCACAGAAAAAATGAACAGCAGAATAAATCAAAAGTCATTTGAAACTAGAGTATAACGTGTACTTAAATCGCCAGAGTTTAAAGCTACACAATGTAATCATAGCTTACTTTTGAGGGACATCTTCATATTTCTCGTACCAACATCCCTTTTTATCCATTACTCTCCAACATGATACACCAGGTCGTGTAATGAATTTACCGCTAGAGGAATCACTACCCGCATGTGCTACATGATCTAGATGAGCTGGATCGACCAGCCTGACGGAACCTTGGCAGGCGTGAAGCAAGTTGGCCACGACAGCTTCGTTCTCCAGTGGATTGAAACTACAAGTTGAATAGACCAATCGCGGGTAATCCGTACCGTCGGGAGTGTCTCTCAGCAATTCCAGGCCGCGCCGAAGAATCCGCATTTGGACAAAATGTTCACTAATTCCAAGGTTCGGAGTCCAACGAAGCCATAAGTCTGGATTTTTTCTCAATGTGCCATCACCACTACAAGGAACATCGGCCAAAATGCGGTCAAACAGCAGCTGTTCCATTTCATCTGGCTGTTGGAATAATTTAGGAAATATTTCAAGTACAGTTGAAGCTGAATAATACAAACATGAAATCGATGAACACCGTACCTTAGACTCAAGAGGGAGGTACAGTTTAGGGTAACAGGTAGCATCCTCCTGGGTTACCATTGTGCATGGACTTTGTAGGCGTTTGATTTGGTGCATCATAATGTAGCATCGCTTCTGCTCTACGTCATTTGCAATCACGACACCAGTGGGTTCCGCGTAACCAGAGCCGGGTTTTTCGAGTTCCGCATCCGCGTGTAACATTTCAACAAGTTGCACGGATTTGGAACCAGGGGCGGCACATAGATCAAGGATTACGTGATGGGAACGAACATCCATGAGAAGCGGGGGTAGCATGCTGACGGCTTCTTGTCGGCTTATGTTTCCTATCAAATATGGATGAAGGCAGATTAACATTTTTCTGGGTATACAAAAGAAAAGCGTACGCTAAGTGGCATTAACATGTGGCTTAGATACGAAGTCAAACTGGCTTCATGAATGCACGGCAAAATCTAGTCATTTAATAACCGTTTCACCAACTGACCAGGAATCATGTAGCAATGTTAAAACAATTACCTGTCCTCAGAATTTCTCCAGTAAGTATGAGACTACCTATCGATTCAAAAGAGACTGAAAGTCATGTGCTAGTGAGAAATTTATTTGCAATCATGATGATTTTTCCTGTTGATTTGGTCATAGGAGATCGGATCTGAATATGGGCGATTCGTGTGAAACACCAAGATTTGAATGCGAATGTTTTAAGGCTAGTGACTCTTTATAAAAAGGCGTTACCATAAATATTGCACGAACCTCATTCCAAAGAACTCCTTTTCGGTGTATATTGGTGAAAGCATTCAGGAAGTCAGCTCACAGACCAACCGTATTAAAAATGTTGGTGATTTTTCAGCTTTGTTAAGGGATTTAGTTGTTTCATGAGGATAAAAATAGACATTCAAACCAGAAAGTCTAAGGGATAAACGTCAGATGAAATAAGATTCAACCCTTGTCACACAAGGCTTTGGATTGAATACACTAGGTTAGTCCTTCATTATTTCGATCTGAATATTATCACCCAAGAGAAAATCGAACAGATTCTGTATTTTTATTATTAACAGCGTAGTTTTTACTTGCAAAGAGTGAGCGTATCATCATATTTCTCGCTAAATAGTGTAGTATGCCGAAAAGGCTAGTATTCGAACACGATAGACCAATTGGAAAAAAACAGCATGCGTCGGGCCTCACTTGGTAATTTTTGATGATAGTATTCACGTATGCTGAGAACGTAATTGGGACATTTCGAGTGTAAAATGTCCCTTTCCAGAAGCATTGCTTCTCAGAAGTATTGTGTCTCAGAAGCAAGTTGGAAAGCGTGCTGGGATTGGCGCGAAAGTTGAGTCTGTTAATAGGTTGCTCGAAGAACCGTGCATGGGTACGAAACTGTGCAATACTTCTCCACCCGGTACGTGCTTTGTTGAGTAGCAGCGATAATAAGCTACAGTCTCACAGCTATTGTCACTTTCTCTCCAGAACCGAGAGACCATATGGTAGTTTAGCCCAAGTACAAACTAACAGGCACCTGGTCTGGGTCCGTGTTTGTGATGAAATATATGCAAACATAATGGAACAATCAGGGCGATATAGTGGTAAGTAATAAAAAACCTCGTCTTTGCCAGCATTAGTAAGTACAAAATTTGAAATTTGTTACGATATCTCGGTGATTAGTTCACAATCTCGGTTTACTGCAATATTGAGCTCAAATGCAGCATGTAACGACATGACACGGTTCTGGTGTGATATCAAAAAGACATCGCAACAACTAGATGAGCTAATTACGCTAAAAAACAATCTTCAACCAGCAAAAATATGCACGAGGGTTTCAAGTTAACGCCAAGTAACCTGTCTGGTGACAACGACTTGATATATGAAGAGACCTACACAATCAAGTAATTATTAACAAAAATAAAGACCCGTAAATAAACCTACAAACGTAAAAGTAAATGATTATAAGTAAAACGTTCCTTATCCCAACCTTATTCAACATGGCACCGCATACCAATCCTTCACTGTCCCTACCTGATGAGTGCCAACAGCACGAAACCGGCGGGTGGTGTGCGTGTGTGATGTAATTGCATGCAAATGAGAATCACGTTTCAATTTTTTGTGTAGCCATATGTGGTATTCAGTATGGTATGGTATGAAAGCACAAGCCTGATCCAGGCAAATGCCGCACAGTCAGAGACTGCACGTGGGCGATATTACTGTCAGGTTGCCCAAGCCTAGAGAGATATGAGAAATCGAGAATAAAGATACAGATAAAGATGGTAGTGAGACTCCAGCGTGTTTCAGCATGCAGCTCACTACTAGTGGCCAATCAATTTAGCACGGTGTTAGCCGAACAGCACAGAAGTACTGCACGTTTGCACATCCGTGCAGTGGTATTCAGTAGTTAAAAATAAAGCTGCAAACAGTTACCTGATTCAGTTTCGGATACTAAAAACTGATGGAGAGTTTTCAATTCTTTTGTTTTCCTGACAGTCATTTTGTTTGTATCTAACTGCCAAGCAAGTTCTTTTGGATACCATGTAAGGGAGCGGAATGATATGGAGTGAGCGGTATTTGCAACATCACCGGTATCTACTTCGGGATTCAATAATTGATTGAAATAACGTTGTTTGATCAATCGCAAAAGTTCAATATTTTGTTCGCGGAAACCGGTTACACGAAAGGTGATGGGTAAATCTTTTTGCAAAGCGGACATGAAGACTGGCCACTCCTTTTCAGGTAATAAGTTTTGACCTTTGTAGTATTTTTCGAAAAGTTCGTTCCGCATCGTTTCGGGTGTAAACATGTGCCGACCAACAGCTGGACGTTTTCGTCGTCCCATGATCTGTAAAGATAAAACAAGAATAAAAATGCTTGCATTCCGTGATAGCATCTAGTTGCTTATATAGATGAATATTGAAAGGTGGTTAAGAACAATAGGTCACAGGGTGAAAGGAATGCAGATACTTGCTTGTTTGCGATGGTTTGGGCATGTCTAAAGAATGCCTTATTACCGCTTGCCATACCGCGCTTTATTCGCAGCGCTTAGTGCAGTCCGGAAGGAAGGACCGCGTGGCCAGTCGTTGATGGGGTGTGCAATTCTAAGAAGCTCACCATAGTGAAATGCTCAGCAAGGAGTATTCGTTTGCTGGGTGGTATGATGATATGGGATGAAAGCACAAGCCTAATCCAGGTAAAGTGCCGTACAGTCAGAGACTGCACGTGGGCTAAGATACTGTCAGGTTGCTCAGGTTTGCTGGGTGATGTCTATATCATTCGCCTTAAAGTTGGCTGTACAGCTTACGTCGTACGGCGCCAATCGAAAGTCAGTGACAGTAAACGGCACCATATCTGTATCAGATTGTGCCACTTATGATAAGTAACAATTTTTATGTCAATCCTATATGAAAGCAGAAATGCAAAATTGAACGCAGAAACAAAATAAACAAGCTGTATATAATACACATTCGCACATTTCGTTTGATGGTATCTTTTGGTTTTGTCTATGTATTCATCCCGCTTCCTGTTGCTTGGTACTTGGTCTGGATTCAGGTTTGGGTTTCATGATTAATGGGCAGTCGGTGATTATAGCAGACAAAAACTGAATGCTAATTAAGGTCATTTTACCATGAGAGTTCCAGATCTAATACCTTACTGCAAAAGTATTAAAACACCGACAGACCAATAGCTGTCAGATATTTTGATCTAAGAGCCAGATAATAAGAAAGATCTGTCCATACCTGGAAAACTTGGGAGTATCTCTGCTAACGTGCAATCTAAGACTGTACGGCACCTGGTGAGGATAGTGTGTTCATCTTGTTGTTGTGTGCGACTATCTCCTCCTGGAGGATTAGTCGGCTTCAAAGAAGATTCTTTGGAATTTGGGTACAAAGCGGCGTCCCCAGCACCACTCGGCGTTTGTTCGAGACAGCTTCTCTAGCCTTTGCACAACCAAGTGCGACCTGCAAGGCAGCAGGGAGTTGCCAGAAAGAGGTGGTCTACCAGACTCTGTTTCAGGTTTTTCCTCAGGTTTTTCTCCCGATACCTTTCCCGCGATCGGGTATCCCGCAAGGCAGCGGAGGTTTAAAATAAGGGTTTTCCTTC
>JACCGJ010018766.1:0-17386 GCA_013407085.1 Atriophallophorus winterbourni | reverse complement strand
TAGGCAACAATATGAGGGATCCGACTTAGGACTAAATCGAATGTAAATCGCGGCTCCATACCTATGTTCCAACGCATCACAGATTGCATGTAACTGAGAGTAACGACTAAAGTCGCTGTATAACGCGTAGACCACCCGTTTCTCAGTTTGAAAATTCAAAACAATGATTCGAGTTTACTACGGTTCTATTAATAAGATTAATAGACAATAACAATGGACAAACCTCAACTGTACCGGGTTGTACAAATGATGTGAGCCAAAATGCTCAAACGTTCCAAATGACAACAATAAATTCAGCCAATGCTGACAAGATCGATTGCCAAATTATAAATGCAAAGGGATAAAATTACCGTCAAAATGTCTATCAAATACTAGACACTCAAGTTGCTGTCAAAATCCAAGTGCCCAAAATGGCAACCAAATTCAACAACAATGTCCGACAATTGCATAAATAATGAATTGAAACAAAAGGTTCACCAAATATGTGAAAAGAAGATTTCCAATAAGACAATTACAAACAGCAAGGTTTAGCATCTTAATTATAAAGAAATAATAAACAAAACCAAATTCAAGTCACAAAAATCAGTATTTTATAAAAGCCGGAAGTAGAAAGGAAAAAGAAGAATTTCAAAGCTACATGACACTTAACATGTCTCTTACACTGAGGCCGAACTACGTGAGCACCTTTGTGCTTCATAGATCGAGGAATTCTTAGTGATTGCGGTTCCCGAACATTGGACACCCAGATCCACAAAACTCACACATCTGTCAAACATAGTTCAGCCTTCTTAATTTCTTCCCTCGTTAGCTGTTTATCACATGAGGCACTATCGTGTACAACCCTTAACTTACCAGGTTTCTTAGGGTAATAACTGCACGGTAAAGAAGATTACATCGAGGTCGAACGTTTGTCGACAATTGATGATCTGGAACAGGAGTTGCATATCCACCGATAAAATTGTGTTCCATCACGCTTGCATATTTATGGAGTAACTCAGGATTTTGCAGCAACCTAGAACGCAGACTTTGTAAACGCGACTTGGCTTGTTTACGGTTGCGGCAGATTCTATGGAAATCTCTTTTCCAAGGTAGACACACTTCAAAATGACCATCTTTCTGTTTAGTCCCACGATACGCTTGTAACACATCCGCTCCAATAAGCAGGCCAACTGCGGTATCCGGACTATCATTTGAAGCAAGATCCTTCAAATGATTAGGTGAAGTGAGGCAGTCCTCCTTCGTAAAATGCTCAATCATTTCAGGAAGTTGCATAGATTCATCCATCATAGACAGTTCAAATCTTAGTTGTGCAAATCGAGTAGCATTCGCAGCTATCAACAGTTCTAACTAAATCTCTTTACGCCTCTGTTCTTCCGCTAATTCTGCTAACACAAACTGCGCCCTAAGATTATGAGAGCTAACTACCGAACCAGAACATGACATGTTATTAACCAATGAAGAAACACCGACTTGCCCGTCAAACAGGTCCTCTTCATTGTTTCTTGGATGGATCTTTGACCATTTGTTCTCCATTTTTTCCCAATGTTCGAACGAAGCAAATTGAGTACTGATTCGACGAAGCTAATTGAGTACTGTCCCAATGTTTCAAACGAAGCCAATTAAAAACGGTCCCAATGTTCCGAACGAAGCAAATTGAGTACTGCCAATTTGAGTACTGTCCCAATGTTCCAAACGAAGCAAATTGAATACTGTATCCGACAAAACGGGCCGAGGAAAATCGAGTTCAACGTCAAAGATTTCAGTCACGATATAAACATCAATGTGTCTGTCCAACGGTTGAGTGACGCGTCCAAGCCCACCAAATATTGACAAGACAATGCGTGAGATGAGTACGGTACTATTGAAGCGAAATAATTATACAATAAAATAGCAAACCTCAATTATTCCGCTTTGTACTGAATCCAAACACAAGAATGTTCAACAGCAACAATGACCACGAGTGATCGCAACTTCAAATAGCGCGCGAACGGCCAAATAAAGATACACAAAAATAAGCTCAAAAACGAATAAATTCAAGTAGTTCGGTAAAACAAAAATGGTAAAAATATACAAAAATACCAGCAGATTTAAATAGTTAGTTGTCAATAAAATAAATTCAGTGTATATCTTACACCATCATATCGGACAGCACATCTTCACGAGTATTGTAGTCAGGTCCTAATGATCAGATATCGGTCAAATACATTAAAACACTAGCCTGCCTGTTTCTGCTGCTCTTGCACTAAGTAGTACACTGAACTCCTTATCTGTGTGGCTGAGTAAAACCTAAAGTTTATAGTGCTTTCTGAGACCTGTCTGTCCGCACTTTATGATGAGCCAATAAGCATAATCGAACAGTGTATCGTCATTAGATGCGATTGTAGCAAATAAGCTATCCATGAATTCTGGTTCTTGGGCCCGCTACAAAACCGTTCGAACTCTTGTGCTAAATAACAGCATTTGCTAGAAAAGAATTTTAAATTATCTTTACCTAGAGATGCTGAATCTAATCCAAAATGGCTTAACAGCTAAGCACAATCTAAAGAATTAGAGATTTGAAACTTGGAGACGTAAAAGATGCTGACATGTCTTATGCAGATGCTTTCTCGTGGTTTTAAGTAGCGTCTAACAACTTGACGATTTTTTAGATGCACCGGCTGGGCTGTTTAGCCGTCAGGCTAAATAGGGGCCTTCACGCGCGCAAGTTAATTCAAAATGGATTTCTTAAGACTAGATTCTGCCTGACTAACCTTCTTAGTATTCTCAATACTGCTACTAAGTGTGCGAACAAAGGGAAGTCAGTCAAAGCTCTTTTCCTGAATTTTGCCAAGTCTTTCGATTTCGTGAATCAAAGCTTCTAGAGATCAAGCTAGCTGCAAAAGGCATACAAAAATTTGATTATACAAATATTTTGGCAATTATTGATCATGATTAGCATGCCTTGGATTTCCAAGAATAAAATTGTTTATTTATTTATTTGCTTGGATTCCATACAGGTAGGACAATCACAGTTCTGGTAGGATACACGTCGTCTAACGAAAACCGATGTGATCAGTGTGGGTACTTCAAGTTTCTGTAATCGGTACACTTCTATTTTTCATTTTCATTCATGCATTGCCGTCAGTCATCAAATGCGAATACTTCATTTTCACGTATAATATAAAGTTCATCGGATCAACCGATTAAGATAACTTAATGCCCGACATTGAGCAGGTCATAAGCTGGACATACGAGTGGGACCTTCCACTGAAACTTCATAATAGCAAACGATTGTCAGTACTGGTTGATAAGATTTCTGTCCATGTGTCTGGAAATTCTCTCATCGTTAACG
The DNA here is from genome assembly GCA_013407085.1 of Atriophallophorus winterbourni. Classification (NCBI taxonomy): domain Eukaryota; kingdom Metazoa; phylum Platyhelminthes; class Trematoda; order Plagiorchiida; family Microphallidae; genus Atriophallophorus; species Atriophallophorus winterbourni. Next base: position 14,055 of record JACCGJ010018766.1, on the reverse strand, counting down.
CTGCACAGTGTGTTCAGGACTTGGGAGTAATTCAGCAGCTCAGCAAGCACGCAAGTTACATTTTCGGCTGAAATCAGTACTTTGGAGCAGAGGACCTAGCGTATTTCTGCCACTTTGAAAACATTAATACAGCATAATCTAGAATATTGTGTCCAGGTCTGGTGCCATCACCACAAGAAGGACATCGTTCGACTTGAAAGAAAACAGCTTTTCGCAACTCCAATGACTGAGGGTGGGCGAGGGAAACATTCTTACTTAGACTCCTCCGTTTTATTCATGAGTTAAATGTAACCTTTACAATCTTGATGTTAATAAGTGGCGTTCAATTGAAGGAATTATTCACCCTGAGTCCCGAGCTTGGCACCGATGGGGTTTCATTTAAACTAGCTAAGAAACAATGTACGATGGACTCCAAGAAAAACGTTTACGCCTTCTTGTCGCAAATGTCTGAAACAGTTTTCCCGAAGTACGTATATCTCGCAGTTCCGTGGAGAGTTTCAAGCAATTTCTGGACCGCGACTGGGGTAAGTTATTTCCCGAATACTCCGCCTAATTGCTATGCAAGTTTAGGTAAATCATTTTTGAGCGGTACACCGTAAAAAAGTAAATGCTAGAATTTCTGCTTTTCATACACAATTGTACTTCATCTGAACTCTTAATTTTCTGGTGAAGAGAAACTGCTTTTTCTTTTTCAGCATCGGTAATAACGAGGTACTTCGTAAATACAATCAGGATACTCAATTGGCGTCGCTATCGTCAAGGATTTCACACAAACAAAAAGAAAAAGCGTTTTGGGCAGTGGCGGGTGATTCAACGCAGCTTTTCACAAAAAATTCCGACGCTTGATTTGTTTTTTGACAAACTGAATTAAAATCAGCTGGAATCTGTGAGCGCTTTCAAAAGTGGTCTGGATGCCTCGTTGCATGAGCAAGGCCATGAATATGCAGGTCGCCTGTCGATAGAGATAGCATGCAAATGTTTGTTCATTATCAATTGTATACGCTTATTAGTACGATTAAAAAATTCTGGATGCTTGATTGGCTCGTTAACGATATACTGTCTCGTACAAACTGAATTGAACTAAAAAGCAAAATAGAAACTACACGAAAAAACCAATTATACATTGTCACGTTTTAAATGTATGCACAAATGTTTTTCTCACTGGCTTGTTGAACTGAAAACTCCGTTGTTTCCCAATCGCAGCTACAATATCCTAGGTACCGGAGGACGGTCTGAATACCCCCTGACGTATCATAGATTTAGCATACGACGAGGATACTAAAGAACAAAGAACCAAATTTGACAACAGCGTGCGCTCGTTTGCAGCTTCCCAAAGACAGAAATTCTGGACGTTCCATTGGTTTATCAGCGATTTACAGTCATGTGCCAACTGGACTTAATTGAAATCCCAGTCGCAGCTGTAAGAACCTGTGTACCGAAGAACGGTCTGGATAACCCCTGACGTATCATCGCCTTTCACATACGACGAAGATACAAAAGAATAAAAACTACTTTGGCAGCGGTTAGCGCCGATTTGAATCTTTTCACCGAAAGAAATTATTGACACTCGATTGGCTTATCAGCCATTTACTATCCTGTTCCAAAGACATGAGGCTTGCCACTGAACTTGAGAAATAGCTGCACTCTGACGACTGATTTAGCGACAACAAAAGGGTGATATCTGTATTACTATCAAAGGAGATTCTAATCGATCTACTCAATGTGCCGAAAACCTTCTATCTTCATTCTCTTATACAATGTTATCATGCGCTATCACTTGAAATACTGTGCTCAATCCTTGGCACCGTACTTGGAAAAAAGGTATCGCATCTCTCGAATGAGTCCAACGACTTGCGACTAGGATGGTTGGGGGTTATACAAGTAAAACCTATTAAGCAAAAATCATGGACACCGATCTGTTCTCACTAAACAAACGGCTGCTGCGTGGCGAGCTTATAGAAGTCTCTACGGTTTAAAATAAACTCATGGTTGATAATATTACGAACTTACGGTAACTTGGCCGTAAAACAGCTACAACAGGTAATTTAGTGAAAGTTCTTGAGAGTATGTAGCGCATGGGCTTACAAAAATCTATCAGAGATTACAAAATAATAGCTACAATGTTGTATGAAGATATACAGATAGAAAATTCGAAATAACTCACCGAGGGCTGAAGTGATTTGAGCAAGGAAATTGTGATGGGAAGGATACTGATTGTTCACGATGTCGAAGATGCCGAGTACGAACAGTAATGCAGGAATTGACTTGATTAAATCCGTCAAGATGGAAGTTCAGTTCAGGTAACGAATAAAGTAGCAAGCTCGCTAAAAGGGAGTTATATCCGTGAGCGTTTATGATTCTCACAGTCCAAACATTCACTGCAGTCAGTCCAGACAGTTGCAAACAAGTTCTCACACAATCGGCTCATAAACAGCGAGAGAAAACGAATTGGGCTGGTTGGATTCGAAACTTATATTTTGTCAGGGTCACAAGACCAAGAGGACCAACTAAGTCTAGGTGAACATGCGAAAAACGATCTTCGGGGTTTGGAAACTGTCCGGGACTAGTAGTTGTATTTTGATGAACTTGATTACGTTGGCATTGAATGCAGGATCTTGCCCACTGGTGAATATCCTGATTCATGCCAGTCCAAACAAAACGTGACGAAATCAACACAGTAGTTGCACGAATTCCGGGGTGAGAAATCGTGTGCAAATTATAAAAAATGGCTTTGCGAAGAGAAAAGGGGATAAATGGACGTATGGTATGATTGGAAGTGTCACACAAAATGTTTTTTCGAGAAGGGAAAAGTCATGGGTGTCAGTTTGATAGACTGGAAAAAATCAGTTTCAAACGAAAAATCTTCACGACGTTGCTCTACAGCAATGGTTTCTAGGCTAACATTGGCCGGAATAATGGCATCTACTCTTGGGCGAGATAGACAGTCTGCGACAACATTTGAAGTACCGGAAATGTGGCGAATGTCTGTCGTAAACTGTGAGATGAAATCAAGTTGTCGGATTTCACGAGGAGAATGTCTGTGATGGCGAGATCGGATTGCATGTAACAGAGATTTGTGATCCGTTAGCACGGTAAATGTATGATCCTCTAACAGATGTCGAAAATGTCGGATGGCGAGGTATATAGCAAGAAGTTCTCGGCCGAATGCGCTGTAGTTCGATTGTGTCGGGAAAAATTTTCGAGGAAAAAATGATAATTGTTGCAAGTCATTATCTATGAGTTGCTGGAGAACTGCTCCAGCTGCTAAATTAGAAGCGTCAGTAGTTAGAATGAGACGGGTAGTGGGATCAGTATTCAAATGAATAATGTCAGTTACATTGCCAATAGCTCCTTTTGCTGATTCGAATGCAGTAAGTGCTTCCGGGTCGAAAGATATTTCTTTCTTTGATCCGCGTAACAGGTTGGTCAGCGGATGAAGCATGTTCGAGCAATGAGGCAAAAAACGACGGTAATAGTTTATCATACCGAGAAAACTTGCAACTGTTCAATGGAAGTGGGGATAGGAAAATCCTTTATGGCAGCCACTTTAGATGCTAAGGGGGTGATTGAGTGAGCATCAATGTGATGTCCAAGAAACTCAAGAGAATTTACACCAAAGAGACATTTTGAAGGGTTGATGTTGAGTCAGAAATCAGAAAAACGTTCCAAAACAAGAGATAGATGACGTTTGTGTTCTTCTGGCGAGGAACTAGCAATTAAAACATCATCTATGTAGACAATAACAAAATCGAGACCTCTCACGACATGATCCATGAAACGCTGGAATGTCTGTGTTGCGTTACGTAAGCCAAATGGCATGCGAACAAATTCGTAGAGACCAAAAGAAGTAGTGATGGCAGTCTTCTTGATATCGCATTCGGCAATGGGGATGTGATGATATGCACGCGAAAGTGCGATTTTAGAAAAAATGTTTTACCGTAAAGATTAGAAGAAAAATCATGGATGTGTGGGATAGGGTAACGGTCTGGGACGGTATGGGCGTTCAGTGCACGATAGTCACCGCATGGTCTCCAATCACCTGTAGATTTCTTTGGAACAAGATGGAGAGGTGATGACTAGCAGCTGTTGGACGGACGAATTATGGCAAGCTGAAACATGTGTTCAAATTCGGCCTTTGTTGCTTTTAGTTTGTCGGGAGCTAAACGGTGAGGACGTGCAGAAACGGGCAGACCTGTTGTATTAATCAAATGAACCACATCGTGTTTGACAGATACGGAGTCAGACGATGGGTGTGTCAATTGAGGAAATTTATCGAGGATGTTATTAAAACAACCAGAGTCAGTTGGAGGAGAAAGGTGTATGCCAACTGAATGAATGGATGATGAGTTGCAGGAGACTGATAGGATTGTGATGCTGTCTAGTAGTTTTCTGTCTTTTAGATTGACCGTGAGGCCGAAAGATGACAAAAAATCAGCTCCAATAATGGGATACTGGATGTCAGCAATAACAAAAATCCACGGAAACTGGCGTCGAAGGCCCAAGTCGAGTGTAATGCATTTACGACCGTATGTTTGAATGGCGCTTCCATTGGCAGCCTGCAAAGAAATGGCGTAGCATATGCTTTGTCGTCCTCTGACAGATGGTGGAACTACACTGATCGCAGCACCGGTGTCAATGAGGAAACGGAGAGAGTTTGGTGGATCGTAAATAAATAGTAGACGACTTTGGGAAGAATTGCCAACTTCAGCCATCGTCTTTACTGAGTGGCTTGCAAGTTTTCCGATGAAGATTTTGATGACACGTAAGCACAAGGCTTGGTGCACTTACGAGCTGCATCACCGTAACGTTTGTGATACCAGCAGGTTTCTGGATCGTTTTGGGGACGCTGGAATGATGAGTGTTAGGATTTTGACTGCGAGCGATTGTGGAACGTTCTATGCGGTCTAGGATGTTGCTGTCGGGAGAGTTAAATTAACTGCTGTATTAGGACTTCGAGTTTATCTATTCGTTCTCCCATGAGTGCGTTAGTGTCGCGAGACTATCTGGAAATCGGGGCAACAGTTATAGGTGAATCGGCTAAAATCTTGTCTGCTGCATCTGCGAGTTCTTCTAAGGGGACGGAAGAATTAAGTGCAGCTAGAATTTGCCGTACGTTCGATGGTGTTTTTAACCAGAGTTAACGTAAAATCGCCTCATTCATCTTCCGGTCACCAAGAAGTTGGCGCATGTGTCGGAAAAGCTGTGAAGGCTTTCTGTCGCCGAGTTCAATTTGAGAGAAACATTTATCAAGTTTTCGTTGCTCAGAGACTCCAGTTCTGGAAATTATAGCTAACTTGAAAGTGTCATATGGGGAGTCTTCTGGAACTGTATGAATCAATTCACTCACTTACTTAGCAATATCGATTGGTAGTGATTGAACAATGTGAGAAAACATAGCAAGCTGAGACTTAACGTTACGGGTTCGAAAAATGGCTTCGACTTGGCCAAACCATAGAAAAGGATTCGAAATGTTAAAACATGGTAAATTAACAACAGAACAGACAAAAGCGACTTCAGAATCAGACATTATGTATAAAAATCAAAATTGGAGAATGAGAAAAGTTATGCGAAAGCAAATGAAAAACTTTGAGGATAAACAGTTCGTAGTTAGAAGAAGTTCATCAATTTGTAGAAGTTGTGCTCACCAATTTGTAGCGGTATGGGCTTACAAAAATCTATCAGAGATTACAAAATAATAGCTACAATGTTGTATGAAGATATACAGATAGAAAATTCAAAATAACTCACCGAAGGCTGAAGTGATTTGAGCAAGGAAATTGTGATGGGAAGGATACTGATTGTTCACGAGGTCGAAGATGCCGAGTACGAACAGTAATGCAGGAATTGACTTGATTAAATCCGTCAAGATGGAAGTTCAGTTCAGGTAACGAATAAAGTAGCAAGCTCGCTAAAATGGAGTTATATCCGTGAGCGTTTATGATTCCCACAGCCCAAACATTCACTGCTGTCAGTCCAGACAGTTGCAAACAAGTTCTCACACAATCGGCTCATAAACAGCGAGAGAGAACGAACCGCGCTGGTTGGATGCGAAACGTATATTTTGTCAAGGTTACAATAATCAACAATTGCAAATAGCAAAATGAATGGAATACAAGAAGTAGACCCAGGCTGCTTGTATGTGAGCACTTTTTTAGCAACCGCGTCGTCATCCACCGGAATAAGCTCCCAGATGGTATAATAAACCTCCCTAACGCGTTAAGCTTTAAGAGGTAATTAGAAGCAAAATGATCTACCATATTTTCAAATATTGCTTAATAAAATCTAGAAACAAAAATGTATTGGTATTGTTCCATTTTCGTTCTCATAAGTGTTTATGACTCTGCAACCAAAGAGCATCATGGACCACGTGCATTCAATGACTGTACTGCATTTCGTTTGATCAGGCCAGTGATTTCAGACATCATACATTGTTCACGCATATTGTTGGATTGTTTCCTCTCAACGTGCTGATGTAGAGAAAACCAACCAAACTTTCCAGATACCCGGAAAGGAAAACGTGTGAACCGTACGAACTGTATATTCAATATCGAAGAACAGAGTTCTCAAATGTATACCGTTGAAGAAAATCTGGAAGCGTGATTGTTTTTAAGCCACCTTCAGCCTCATGCAACTTAAACCTGATTTCGAACTGAAATTGCGTTTTAATTATCTCTCAAGGTCATTCGCACAAGTTCAAAACATTGTTACGTCGATTGCGATGTCTGCTCACCATCGAATGAAAGTTCAAAACCAGAAGGCTCATGGAAATGTAACGCAACGGGGAAATGTGCCGAAATCTTTGGTCAGTAATTCGTTGTAATTTTATTTTTAGAGGTCCCAAGATTCGCAGTCAAATATGAATTCTTGGATTTTGGGCTTAATTGTTTTCGTTGTTTGTGGTTCTGGTAAGGATAAGTGTTTCAGCTCATTTTCCAGCAATATTTGAAATAATTCAACACATCCGAATGGCTTTCTAATCATAATTTTCCCGTCGTTCGAAAGTACTTATGTGATATCCGAAAGATTTCTGCGCGATGCATTGTCTACGTGTTCATTTACATACTTTGGTGTTTTCAATATTGTGTGTCACTGGTGTCATTGTTGTACATACCTGATTTCCTTGAATTTCAATCCAATAATCAAACTTTGTTGAATAATTTTCTCACATTATATACTCTAATTGAATTTAGTGATCATGTCGGTAAAACTTAAGCTTGACTGCGGCAATATCATGATTAAATGTAAAACGGTAGCGACTAGACTGGCTACACACAGATGATGATTACACACTTATAAGCAGAGTAGAGGCGTCCACGGCGATGGCATACAAACGGCTATGAAGTAGCGTGGATCAGCAGAGCGATATCAGAATTGCAAATTTATCACTGCCTTTACATTCGCTTGTCAGAACAAGCTTTCCCTATAACTAGACGAACCGCAATACTAATCAACTATTTTAATGTGCCAACGACTGACGGACTTATGAATAGATGGTTCAATGGTTCAATGGTTTATTGTGTGTAAAAGCTTAGCTTAAAAAATCCACAGGTTGGCATAGGTACAGGTGGAAAATAAATTGTGTGAGTGTCATCTGTTCGGGGACGGGGAGCCTTTAGCGGGCACACTCGCTTTGGAATTGCGCCTTCCTTATATTGCGAGGCGGTAGCAGGAGAATACGGAGGCATTGGGGTGGCGTTAGACCTGGAAACAAGTAAAACTGACAGTGCCACGTGATATGAAATCGCAACAGATTCTGTGACAGGTTTTGCCGTACTTCTGTGCGTACGGCTAACATTGTGCTAGATTGATTTGCAACTGGTAGTGAGCTACATGCCGAAACACGCTGGAGTTTCATTTCTATTTTTATTTTTTTCTCATATCTCTAGGCCTGGGCATCCTGACAGTATCTCACCCCCACGTACAGTCTATGACTGCGGCACTTTGCTTGTGCTTTCATTCACTCTTTGCCGATTGTAACAAGATACTACATGCATCTTTTAGCTGCCTATGCACTTTGGTGGTCTGACTATTAGGAATCGGGACCTGATTGGCTAGCCCTGGTTTTTCAAGCAAAGTGGTGATATCTTACTAAGCACACGCCTTGGCCTTCTTGTCAGACATGGGAAAAGAAATAATTCACTTTTGGAGAGAATCTATAATCATGCTTATGAAAGGCGTGCGTGCTTCATGCTCTAACGGGAATAAACCGCACGACCGTCATTATCCGGTTCATTGTTTCAATGTCTGTGACGTATTGCTTCACAAGGAATCACATATTCCTGAGCATGAAGCAGGATTTCGTCCTGTTAGAGAATGCTCGATTATATATTCACTCTTCGGCAAGCCCCAGGACCGCCACATTTTAGGCATCCCACTGTAGTTATCTGTCTTGTGCCTTCGATTAAGTTGATATGAACGCGTTACTTAGTACCTTATTTCTCAGAGTTGTCCCACAAAAGTATGTAAACATATTTCGTGCACTTCACGCCTATTGCTCTGAACCTGTTAAGCAACGTTTCCACGGCTAATAGTGGCCGACAAGGGTGTCCAGAACTCAGGAAGTTTTATGGTGGAAAAAGTAGTAGGTTGCATTTTGTTCAACTTCCTAATTGACGTTATAACGGAGGCGTGTAATGTAGGTTTCCCGACCGGACATTCAGTTAGGTTGTTATAAGAAACTTGATCTTTTATATTATAATGATGACGCAGTGCTCATCTTAGATCCTTGTACGGATGCTTCGGCTACTCTAGACCGACTATGTGGTCTACCGTTCTTTGGTATCTGCTTTGCACCTTTCAAGTTCGAAATTTTGTTGTGTGTATAAAATCACAAGCAGGGTCCAGACAAAATGCCGTATAGTCATTGTTGTAGAACATAATGAATGAGCAGCCACACGGTTAGAAGACAACGCCTTGTAAGGCTTTAATCAACTAGAAAATTCCAGTATACAAAGCTGCAAAAGAAGAGTGCAATAGATGAGACATGTGACAGTTATGATCAAAGTTTACGTATACAACATGACATTCTCCCCAGCCGTCAAACCTCTCGCGTTCGAAGATTATATGGTCTAACTCTTTGTTGCTGGGATATCAATTGATCCACGTTACATCTCGGTGTCGCATCTGAATTCTCGACCGGTTCGTTCGATGTAGTGTGATTGTGGGATGTAACTTCTAATGAGTGAGATGTCTCATTCATTGGACTAAGATGACGAAGTGACACCGTCTCCTCACGACCGTCAGACAAACGAATGTGGGCGTACTGGGGATTACTTTCTAACAGTTCAACTTCTTCTGCGATCGGTTCATACTTTGATGTACGCGTATTTCTTCGGTACAGTATTGGTCCAGGCTCCATGAGCCAATGAGGAAGAGTAGTGCCGACAGGGGACTTGCGATTGTGTTTAAACATGCGCTCGTGAGGTGTTTCATTGGTGGCAGTGCACAGAAGTGATCGGATTGCGTGCAATGCATCAGGAAGCACATATTCCCAATGTTCTACAGATAAGCTCCTTTCTCGCAAACACAAAGATGTTGTTTTCCACAGGGTACTATTCAAGCGCTCCACTTGCCCATTACCCTGAGGGTTGTATGATGTAGTTCGACTCGTCGCTATGCCTCGAGAATGCAGAAAGGATTTGAGTTCTGTAGACATGAACGATGAACCACGATCAGAGTGCACATAAGATGGCATACCGAATACAGAAAACAGTTCAATTAGTTGGGAAATAACAGTAGAGCTGGAGATATCGGGACATGGAAAAGCGAACGGAAAACGAGAAAATTCATCAACAATTGTTAATAAATAACGATTTTTGGTTGTAGAAGGGATCGGTCCTTTAAAATCCATGCTCAAACGTTCGAATGGATGGGTTGCTTTGATTAGAGGTTCATTGTATGGATGGAAAAACTTGGGTTTTAATTGTGAGCAAACAGCGCACTGTCGAATAACTGTTTTTACATCCTCGAGAGAAAAAGGCAAATTTTTCGAACGAATAAAATGGAATGTTCGAGTTATTCCGGGGTGGCACAAAGAGCAATGAATTGTCTTTAATTCGGATAATGAGTGAACATTCGCACAGAAAGCACGAGATAAAGTATCGGCCACGATATTGTCAGCACCTGGTCGGTATACTATGTCATACGATTATTGCGAAAGTTCAATACGCCAACGCTGGATTTTATCATTTTTGATTCTGCTGGCCACTTTATTATCGAACATGAAAGCAACTGATCTTTGATCAGTAATCAGTTTAAAATGATAACCGAGAAGATAATGTTTCCATTTACGTATCGCTTCGACAATGGCGCAAGCTTCTTTCTCAACAGCTGGATGATTGCGTTCGCTGGGGGATAAAGTTCGAGAAAAAATGCAACCGGTCGTCCGCTTTGATTGAGTGTAGCAGAGATTGCTACGTCGGAAGCATCGGTTTCAACTACCAGGGGCACGTTGGAGTCAATCGAGAAAAGTGATGCTTGGACCAGTTCGGCCTTTAAGGTTTCATACGATGCTAAGGCTTCGCCTGAAAGTGGAAAAGATTTGTTCTGAACTAGTGGATGTATCTTATCAGAAAATCTAGAAAACCACTGTGAGTAATATGTGAACATTCCGATAATCCTCTGTTGTGCTTTCAGATCACATGGCGGCGGAAGTTTCAGTAGAGCTTCGAAGCGATCTGGGTCTGGTTTGACACTACCAGCAGATACTTCATAGCCCAACAACTTGGTTTGCCTGACCGAGAAAATACATTGGTGCGATTTAGAGTCAGACCGTATTTTTTAGAGCGGTCCGGTATCGACTAAAGCTTGTAGAGGTACACCATTGACAATTATTTGCGTAACTGCTTTGGCAAGACTGGTTGGGGCTGCAGCTGTAGTTATGGCAGAAGAAAGAAAAGGAGTAGCAAAAGACGCATGTTTCGATTTGTCACTCGAAAGGCATACTTTGTGGAAATGTCCTTTTTTCCCACAAGTCTTACATAGAGCATCTTTCGCAGGACACTTATATCGCGGATGACGATCGTATCCACAAAAGAAACAATTCGTACGAGCTGCCGCCACAGTTGCCTCTGGATTATCATGATTTCGAGCAACGGTAGAATGGGTTGATTCAACAACGGCTGCACCGTATAAACTGGGAACAGATTGGGTAAATGAAACCGCCTGTTGTTGAGCGAGATCAAGTGCTTTCGCCTGATTGAAAGCGGATTTCACATCAAGTGATTTATGTTCTAATAGTCTTTGACGAATAGAGCTGGAAATTAGCCCGCTTATGAAAGCGTCACGAATAGCGTCTTCTTGATTCTGCTCCGCGCTAACAGCTTTAAAATGACAATCCTTTGCCAAATTACGGAGCTTCTGCATGAACTGGTGGAGATTTTCAGCGTGGGATTGTTTACAAGTAGCAAGTAAATGGCGTGAAAATATTTCATTCTTAGGTTGAACGTATAATGAGTGCAAAGCATATATGGCGGTTTCATATTCGGTGTATCCAGAAATGAGTTTGTAGACGGAGGGAGACAGGAAGTGGATAAGAGTTTTCAATTTATCAGGGTTCAATGATGTCGAGGAAGCTTGTGAACGCTAAAAACCAGTGTTCCCAAGATTCAGTAGCATCACAGGAATTCGGATCAGTATCGAATCGTTCAGGGCGAAAAAGACGGTCCATTTTCTAGTTGATTAACTTGTTGTAGAACAGAATGAACGAGCAGCCACACGGTTAGAAGACCACGCCTTGTAAGGCTTTAATCAACTAGAAAATTCCAGTATACAAAGCTGCAAAAGAAGAGTGCAATAGATGAGACATGTGACAGTTATGATCAAAGTTTTCGTATACAACATGACAGTCATTGACCGCACGTGGGCTAAAAAACTCAGGTTGCCCAGGCCTAGGCAGATGTTTCTAAAGCTTCAGCTCGTGCGGTCTTAATGTACGGATGTGAACCATGGACACTGAAAAAAGAAGAGATGAAATGTCCGCGTCACCTTCTCCACACCACCAGATACGCAACGCAATTTTTTGTAATAAAGTATTTGGAAGTGGCATAGATGTCGAAAAACATGTTAAGATTCATAGATTTCGCTGGTTAGCTCACGTATTGCGAATAGGAAATCATCGTTTTCCTAGTGCAGTTTTATTCCTAACTTGGAGTGGCGTCGTTGTAATGGGTTGCTAAATTATGGCTTGGTTGAAGCAGATGAAGACCTTGGCTGTCTAGGCCTGGGCAACCTGACAGTATCTTAGCCCACGTGCAGTCTCTGACTGTGCAGCACTTTGCCTGGATCAGGCTTGTACTTTCATACACACATTGACTGCCGCATTTAGGATAAGAAGATTCGTAATTTGCAGTGACTTTTTACTCATTTTTTACTGGCATTTTATGGGAGTGTTTGTTAATCATGTATGTTGTCAAGTGGAGTGGCGATGAAAGCTTGTTGCGGTGCGTTGAATGTCGCAAGGATGTTGTCCTGCTGATGTCGTTCAGCTCTTTCACAGCTGGATAAATGCATGTTTGTTTCTAGGTGACTGCATTCACAATTTTGCTTGTGTTTACTCTTTTGACTCACTTGCTGCTTAAGTTCAGCCCTTCCCCATCTTTTAGGATTGTATTTTGTCATTGTTGTATTGCAGTTGATCATTCGGTACTTCTTACTGTCCATCATAATGATGATAACAATGCCCTGAAAAGCCTTATACCAGAAGCAATGTATTTAAAAGACGTCGTTCATTCACCAAGGGTTTCTAGACTCGTTACGGATATCCTCGATTATGTCGAAGAGTGCAAAATACCCGATAAGATATTGCTATTTCTTCGTTAATGCAGTCTGTTTGTAGAGTTTTAACACGGGAGCTTATAGAAATTAGCTAGCAAGCGCAGATTTCTTCTAGTGTGATGCAACGTAGCGTGGTATGGCTTTTCAATGCTGCTTAATGTACAAACAATATTTAATGTGTCAGACACCTCAATGTTTCTCATTCTTTTGTAAAAGTTCCGCATTTTGATTCATTTTTAGATTGCTCTTTTGAGTTACAACACAATAATTCAAATGAAATGAAATGCTTGTCAATATTTGATGAGCTAGCACTTGGGCCTACAAAGCTACAACACAAATATTACAATGTACAATGCACGTGAAATAAAAACAATGCAGGGATTAAATAGAAAACTACTACAATTTCTGAAAGATATATATGAGAAATACCCCTTTTGTAGACATGTGAAAATTGGCTGATTATTATGCACATGTGTTTCACCACCAAGATCCAGATCTATCGGGCTGCTTGGCAACCTGCGCACACTGTCCTAGCCATAAAGTTTTCTTAAAGCTCTCCATAATTTTTTAGTGTCTCACCTATCGGTGAATTTACGTTTATTTTATTAATCCGTTTGATTTCAGATTTCATTACCTTTATACGGCAAACCCGCTCTTTTTGCCATTGCAAGCATTTTAGTGTAGCCAATGAGAAATTCTCAGGTTTTGTACAGATTTTTTCAACTGGGCAGAAAATGTCTTAAGAGAAATTCAGATATTCTGTGATTACTTCGCATTCAAGCGATACATTGTCAGAGAAGTTTGTTGAAGAGATCATCAACTTCAGAGCCTCAATGTTGTCTCGATCCCATCAACTCCTATAAACGTTACTTTCTCTAGAGTGACAATCGGTCTTCCACGTAACTTTCAAATAAATATTTGGCATCACTTTGATAACGCAGTGGTCAGTGCCAGAAATCGGTGCACGTGCAATCGAAAAAAGCGTTGCATTTGTCACGAAAATGTCGAGTTGAGCCCCAATTCTAGTTACAAAGTTTAGTATATTTGTCAAGGATATGTTTTGCAGGCAAGAATTATCTACCCTAGTGAAGTCACCACCCATTAAAATTAAAGGCGATTGAATAAGTAAGGTTTCACTTGGAAAAAAATCGAATAAGTCACAAGTTGAGCAGTTGAGAGGTATATAGGTGTTGATGAAAATAAGGGATTTAAGAAAGTAAAAAGCGTGGTTTACACTCAACTGATAAAAAGAAATGTTATTGTATTGTTGTGTTCACATCC
>JACCGJ010018763.1:0-24075 GCA_013407085.1 Atriophallophorus winterbourni | reverse complement strand
TAAAATCCTAAAAGATGGGGAGGGGTGGGACTTAAATTGCTACGGCTTCTATAGAAGAGTAAGCACAAACAGACTGGGAAGAGGTGCCTACACCTCGAATGGAACATGCATTCAAACAAGTTTCGTGAACGAGTAGAGCAACATCAGCACGGCAGCTTCCTTGCGGCTTTCACTGTCATGCATCATAACAAGCTTTTCTCGCCACTCCGCTTGACAACATACAAGGTTATGCAAACACTCCAAGAAGATGCTTAGTGCAAGACCGCCATATAACACAGTTTCGGGACATATCCTGAAGCGGTTGTCACCGGTTGTCAAATACTTGGAGACGCTGAATGTGTTCTTTACGTAAGGTCCAGGTTTCGCACCCATACAGTAACACAGCCCGCACTGTCGCTTTATAGACTCTACCCTTGAGTAGCAGAGACGGTCCTTTCTGACGCCAGAGGTGACCTAGGTTGCGGAATGCTACGGTCGCTTTAGCAATGCGTGCCGAGACCTCGTTATCTAACGATGCAGAATTATTGATACAACTACCGAGATACGTAAAACGATCCACAATTTCAAGCGCCTGATTGTCAAGTAATAAAGCCTTGTTCGATAAGTCGATGTCCTGCAGAAGAACACTGCACTTAGAGGGCGCAAAACGCATTCCAAATGCGGGCACAATAATAGATAGCTTGTTCAGTATCGCCTGTGCATCTGTGTATGAGTCGAAGAGCAGAACTATGTCATCAGCATAATCCAAGTCGAGAAGCTTGACGCCTGGCATTATGTGAACTCCGAAGGCCGGAGCACCGTCGCTGCATAATTCCATGATAGCATCAATTACGAAATTGAACAAAAACGGAGAAATCGGACATCCTTGTTGGACGCCATTTGTAGTGTTGAATTTGGGAGAGAGTTCGTTGTAAACCTTAACGCATCCGGATGTATGAGCATAAAGTGCGCGTAGTATGTTGACATACTTATGCGGAACGCCTTTGAACAGCAAGGTCTTAAACAGGACATTTCGATCGACTGAATCAAATGCTCCTTTGAAGTCTAAAAAGATGGCTATTGTCGGCTGTCGATAGGTGTGCCGCAGTTCTAATATCCGTCGAAGAGTAAAAATGTGGTCGACACAGCCTCTGCCAGGCCGGAAGCCAGCTTGCTGCTCACGGATCTGTGATTCCCTATGCGATGTTAATCTTCGAAGACATATGGACGCTAATAATCTCGTAATGATGGGAGTGAGACTTATCCCACGGTGATTAGAGCATGAGCTTCGCACACCTTTTTTAAATATAGGTATGATAACTGATTCGCCCCAACTCGGAGGGACGGATTCTGACATCCACACTTCACGGAGGAGATCTCCTAATGTGCTGATTAGAACTTGGCCACCTTCTTTGAACAAAACAGGCGGTATGTCATCGGGGCCAGCAGCTTTGAATCGTTTCATGGATTCGATACATGCTTTAATTTCTAAATCATTAGGGGGATCTACGCTAACAGGCCAAGGATCACACTGCCTCAAGTGAGGGAATGATTCTGTTGCAGGCGACCAGCTGAATTGTTCTTCAAAATGTTCGGCCCAGCGTGACAGGCGGCGATTCTTATTAGTGATAAGAGTACCGTCTAATTCCGCTATAGTCTCACTCACTCCTTGTTTCGTAGGCCCAGTCGATCGAATAAGTTGGAAGAGTTTTCGCACGTTACCCGCATTATTTGCTATTTCCATTTCTTCGACCTTATTTAGCCACCACCTTTCTCTGTCTAGTCTTAGGCTCCGTTTAAGTTCATTCCTCACGCGTCTACGCTCTGTGTTGTGTCCAGGACCATGAGGTATTTCGCGTCGCTGGTGAAGAATTTCTATAGAGCGCTGTGAAATCCAGTGGGACTTTTGGGTTGGTTGTGCAGTCTCACAGGCTGTTATTGCGGCGGCTCGCATAATCCCTGCTATTTTGTTCCACCTTTCATCGGTAGTTGCATACTGGGCAACTGGGAGTGAGTTACTCAAGGTGGTCCTATAAATGTCTTGAACTGCAGGCTGAAAGAATTTTTCGACAGCAATGCGTTTCTCATTCGAGGGCTTCGTACCGGAGAACTTTAACGAGAACCTACATCGCACAAGAGCATGATCTGAATCTACGCAGGTATTCCAAAAAGAGCGGCAGTCCTCAATGCAACCTCTCCAGCGAGCACTTATGGCGATATGGGCGATTTGGGCCGAAGGTTGGCTTCCATCCGGCGAGCGCCATGTGGCACATTGACATCTTTTATGGCGAAAGGAGGTGCTGCTAATGAATAATCGAGATTGTGCACAGAATTGTATAAACCGTTCACCATTATCTGTGCGTTGGCTTTCAAGACCAAACATGCCACCTAATTGTGATTCAGATGTATCTAAGCGACCTAGTCTGGCATTCATATCTCCTGCTAAGACAACAATATCGGAGCTTTTTGCACGTCGCAAAAGAGCATAAAGATCGTCGTAGAAGGCGTTCTTCTCGTCGTCGGAATTGGTGTTAGTTGGAGCGTAAGTTGCTACAATAAACAAGCATCTCTGACTAGAAGATTTTGAGTTTGGTCTAATATTAGTGGCTAGTCTAACTGCGCACATCCTGCTATTACAAGGAATCCAATCGATTAGACAGGATTCGGCGCGCGAATTCAGCACTATACCAACACCCGCCTGTCCTGAAAGGGCAGCTACAGAATCACCAGAGCAGCGCAAAAAGTAACGAGTTGAAAGGTTTGGGGCAGTAAGTTCGGTAATTATAGACGGATCATATAAGCGCGTTTCCGATAAACAGCAAACATCAATAGATAGACTATCTAAGGTAAGAGCCAGTGCAGCTTGCTGGCCTATTTGTCTGAGAGTCCTGACATTCATGGCTCCGATGTGAGCAGAGGTCCGTGGTTTAAGAAAGTGATCTGTAGATTCGCGAACAGAAAATGTTCCAACATGTTCAGCGCGGTCTTTTCTAAAGCTGGGATTGACAGACGGAGAGTTGTTAAGAGTGGATGGGGGAGGGGAAGGGTCAGAAACAGTTTGAAGAGTAGGGCCAGCAGTAGCTTGTTTTCGCTTACCCGCCCTGCTGTATGCAGCAGGTAAGGCGACCCTGTTTATCGTGCGCGACGGCCGATGCACTATGGAGTTGGTTTTCGTAGTAATAGTCATGGTCATGGTTGTATGCGGGCTGGGATACTGCCAGGTCGCCCATGCCTAGACAGGAGAACAATTAGGGTTCTCGACCAAAGCCTTTGGCTAAAAAGCCTGACCCACAAGGCAGCGGGTTAGGTTGAGACCGTGTTCGTCTGACCTCTATCCATTGACCTTCCTGGTATGAGTGACTCTGAAGGTGCTCGGAGAGCACCACCCAGCATAGCTCAATGGGTCATAGAGGTACACAAACCATCGCACCACGTTAAGGTCCAGTCTCAGCGCGAGGAATGACTTATCTAAAACCAACGAAACATTCAAAAGGCTTAAGCCTTCCGCTCTCGATTTGGATTATACGTCGTAATTTTTTCGGTATTAAAAAATTGTTCCATTTTGGAACGATTTGCCTGAAGAAATCACACGTTCAGGAATCTGTTGAGGTTTTCACTCTCCAAGTCGATAAGTTATGACGAACCATGCGGTATGCGAGTTGTCCCTACGGAGTTGGATATTGAGATATAGATAGATATATAGTATATAGAGAGAGAGGATAGAGAGAGAGTAGAAAAGTATAGATATAAAATTATAGATATATATATATATATATTCCATATACCTTGTCATCCTATGGTTATTTTTAAGCTTAATGCGTTTTCTTCCATAAAAGTTTCTGAGTTCTGAGTTCTGAGTTATAGGAAGCTTCGGCAATATCGTTGCAGCAATTATGTACAGCCTCACCTTCGTCTACTGCCTTGGTCCAATCATCGAACGTTGTATGAACGTTAGATAAACAGCAACGATTTCTTCCAAAACCGTGTTGTGCTGCGCTTAAAATATTTTGGTTTTCAAAATGTTCTTTTATGCGCGCAGTCACGAGGCGTTGCATTATTTTAGAGATAACAGGAATTAGCGTTTATCGGTGCATACTTTGCTGTTTCTGAACGGCTTCCGCATTTACAAATAAGAGTTATAATCCCCTCTTTTCATTGTGGTGGTATTTTTTATTCTGGGATTGAGTAAGCGCTCGAGAGGAGCAAAGCGACAAAGCAATGCGACATCTGTGACGGTAGTAAATTAGTCTGCGCATTTTGACCAAGCTTAACCGGGAAATCAACTCTAACTCAGCATTCGTACCTAACAGAGTGGAAATGCATTCGGATTTAAAATACGAAGTCGCACTCGGAAATTGATTAAAATTCGAAATATTGCTTGGAAAAACCATCGCCGGTTAACCAACAATACTTCATGGGAGACCTTTCTAACACCTAGGAACCAGGTTATTATACTTAATTCTGAGGACAAAATACAGTATCAAGCCGACATAATGTCTAACATGAAATGGAATATAAAAGCTTTTTTACCAGATTGTGAACAAGTAGTGTTCAGTGAAACCAGGAGTTGCAGCCTTACGGACGCCCTTTGGAATGACCACAAATGCAGCTGACACCGCGGATGTTCTAAAAAATTATTATGCTGCAGTATTTTGTCTAAGTGAAAGCGTGGGTATACAATTGGATGCAGAAATAACGAATCCTGTGCCATTGAACACGAAAAGCATTACCAATGAATTGGTGCTGCGAACTCTACTATCGTTGAATCCCAGAAAATCCCCTCGTTATGACTATACATCTTAACACCATGCATCTACATTTGTCATCCCACCAATCGAAAACAATTTCTGCCCTTTGGATTTTTACCTGACCTTTGAAATGCTCAGTAAACAACGAAATCCCGTTTTGATTGTTATATTATTCGTAGTTCCCATATTATTCTGTGGTTTTTGTAAAGCTATATGGTTTTAGACCATTAAAATTGAATTGAATGAAATTGTATCTGGAACATTTCGTGGATTGAAAGAGTGACTAATGCCGAAGCGCTTTCGAACGTTGGTCTAAAGAGCATGTTCACCCTACTACGACAGCGCCGCCTGCGGTAGCTTGTCCACGTTTACAGAATGGAAAATGGTTGTATTCCGAAAGATCTACTCTATGGTGAGATGTAATCAGGAACTTGACCATTGAGCAGACCGCACATGCGGTATAAAGACTTTTGTAAAAGAGATATGAATGCTCGTGGCATTGACCAAACGAGTTAATACGAACTTGTTCTTGACCGCTCACATTGGAGGCATTGTGTAAAGTGTCGTCAGCAAGCTGGGAAGGAGCAGAAAAAGCTCATAGCTGCTAAACGCAGATCGTGCCGCCGGCCTGCAACTGACGCCGATCCATCTAGTGAAGATTATTGCTGCGATTGCTGGGGGAGAACTTGTTTCGGACAGTTTAGTCATTGGAAAAGCCGTGCAGCATTAAAATATAATATGTGATTGTGATGTACATCCATTGTCAACATCGACCGAATGATGCCAACATATATAATGCATTCCACAGTGAAAATCTGTAGAATAATTTCTTATTTTATAATTTACTTCTTTGTATATACATATATTTTTGTAACTACGTGATTATTTTGGGCCTAATACTAAGAGCCACACTTGATTGCGTATGTTATCAACGTATTTACGTAACAGAATAAATTGTTGAGAAAATAAATTTTGCACATAATCGGTTGGCCAGCAAAATGAAATTTAAACGTGATCCAAACAAAGTGTAACTTGTATGCCACCGTTATATAGGGTTCTTACAAAGAACCATGATGTTCAAATACAGAATCACAAAGCGATTCCTGGCCAAGAACTCGAGGCGCATATAAACGTGATCACTTTTTTGTGCTGACACTTAGTCTGATGTAGCTTCAGGGTAACCGATGTAACCGATTCATTGCAAAACCTTTTTCATGACTATGGATTTGCGATTTGTCACAAATATATTGGATTAACAGACATGTTTGCAAATTTGACAGTGAAACGTAATTTTAACTCAAGTTCGCAAAAATGGAGAAAATAATGCTAAGTTCAGTGTTGCTAACAAACCCAGCATATACGCACCTCAGCCGGTTTCTGGCCCTTTGACGTTATCGTGTGGAGATATTAAGTTGAGTTTCAGTGAGGCACGATAAGCCCAAACTTAATGTAGTGCAAATGCGAGGAATGTGAGCAACCCTGCTATTAGGTCAACCATCACGGCTTCGAGCGATCGATGAGGAATCATTTTGTGATTCTGTGCTTGAACATTGCGGTTCTTTGTAGGAATCCTATTTAACATTATCATTCAAACAGAACCTCGTTTACAACTTCTCCACTGTTACGAGGCTAAACCTAAACTGTCTCCAAATGATAACAGCAAACACACAGAAACCGGTTGTGGTGGTGTAAGTGCGGGTGATGTTAGCAACGTTGTAGTTTGGCCATTTGCACATCAAACGCTCAGACAAAAATCAATTTTTGATTATATGTTTGAACATAGTGGTTAGTTGTACGAACCCTATTATAAAGCTGATTCTAAGTTTAACGTTGTTAACCATTGTTCCACCGTTAAAAATCTAGCTGAAACGAAAATCACTGTCTCAACTTGATGACGGTAGACTACCAGAAACGGGATGTGGTGTGTAATTTCTAGGAAGGTGAGCAACACTGTACATTGTCATTCATCTCGCCTAGAGCCCTTGCCATGTGATTGCATAGTATTTCTTTGTTTGAACCCAACGTTTGGTTGTAAGAACCTTAATAAACAGTGGTTTCAAGGTCTAACTTTGTTAATTTTAATTTTTCGTTTATTGGTTAGTTCTCTATAATGTCACCGGTATTCTTAAATTTATTTGAATGTTCATCTTTACACAAATTTGCTACTATTCGAACCTAGATTCTCACGATAGTCATGTTCCCACTTCGAATAAAATTCATGAATCTTCTTTCTATCTTGATAATTTATACATATATGCAATCTTTCAAGCAAACTCTTTGAGATATTGCAACTCGTCGCAGAAAGCACCGACTGGGCCAAACGATTTATTAGCATGATGTCCAACAATGCTGGTCATCGCTACTGCAGAAGAAATCAACCGAAAAATAGAACTCCACTTCAAAAATATGTTCAAAACAACTGACAAAAGGATTCCAATTCGTGATCCGGAGTCGAACACGGAGGAAAGGATAAAGGTGAGAAACTGTGCGTGGAGAAGCCACATACTGCATTCAACACCTGAATCTTGGGAATCTTACCGTTTGTTGAGAAACAAAGTTACTAAACTTGTCCAGGAGGATAAAGAAAAGTATCAAATGAATCTGATGGATAAAATTGAACGAAATCCGAAGCTCCTCTTCCAGATCGTGAACAGAAAGGCCAGGGTAAAGCCAGGTGTTTCCGCTTTACTTACTACGACTGAAACTACATCCACAGCTCTCGAAGCCGCTAACGAACTCGCTCAATTTTACTCTAGAGTGTTCTACCCTAACGAGCGCGTATCCTACGATATACCTGCATTCAGGTCGCAGAATACAATACACGAAATCGTTGTGAAACCCGAGAGTGTCCTGGTAAAGCTACGCGGGTTAAATACAAAGAAATCCCCAGGTGCTGATGAAATAACACCATTCATCCTAAAGCAATGCGCCCATGCTCTATTCTCACCACTCTCTGACCTTTTCAACCTGTCCTTGAGTTGTAGCACGGTTGCTAATGACTGGAAATGTGGACTAATCACTCCGATATACAAAGGAGGGAAACCGATCTGATGTGTCTAACTACAGACCAGTCACGTTGTTGCCAGTGGTCTCTAAAGTTCTTGAACGACTTGTGGCCGACGAACTTATCAAACACTTGAAACAAAATAAGCTTCTTTCCATCGCACAGCACGGATTCAGGACAAGACACTCCTGTCTCACCAATCTTCTCATAACTCTTGATAATTGGACTCGAGCCGTGGACGATGGATGCCCTATCCATGCGTGTTACTTGGACATGTCTAAAGCTTTTGATCGTGTTAACCACAGCATACTGCTACAAAAATTGGAGCAGCTCGGGGTATGCGGCAGACTATTGGCCTGGATAAAGGATTACTTGACTGGTAGAGTTATAAGGGTTAGAGTTGATGGGGCACTATCCAGCCCAGTAGAAGTTACAAGTGGCGTACCTCAAGGCTCAGTCTTGGGGCCAATACTCTTCCTCGTGTACGCGAATGATATACCTGAAATCGTACGCAGAAAAATCATTTTATTTGCGGATGACATCAAAGTCTGGACTAGCATACGCACCATAGAAGATTGCCAAATTCTCCAAAAAGATCTCGAAGCACTTCATAATTGGTCCTTGCGGAACTGCTTACCATTCAACATCCAAAAATGTAAAATGTTGAACGTCGGTAAATCATTCGAATTCACATACTCTCTGGGATCTCAGCAACTTTCATGGGTTACTGAAGAGAAAGACCTGGGCGTGTGGATTAGCAGTAACTTGAAGTCTTCACGGCACTGTTCTGTTGTATACAAAAAGTCCTGCCAAATCTTAGCATTGCTCAGAAGGATCTTTGGTCGTTTCTCAAAGCAGATACTCCCACGTATAATTAACACCTATATCAGACCAACAATGGAGTATGCTGTTCAAGCATGGTCCCCATGGTTACAAAAGGACATGACCTTGCTGCAACGGGTATACCACCGCGCTACAAAACTGGTGACAGGGCTATACAACAGGCCATACGAGGAGCGGATTGCAACACTAAACCTCTTTGACTTTTCGTACCGTCGTCTCAGGGGTGACTTGATCCTGCTTTTCAACATTCTGCATACAGTGGATCACCCACTTGAACACCTGTTTCATCGGCAAGAAGCACGTGGTAGCAGATCGCATGGATACAAGTTAATTATTCCACACTCCAGATCAAATTGTCGAAGGTTTTTCTTTGCTGTCAGAGTCTGTTTTCTATGGAACTCCCTGCCCCCACATATCATTTGCACAACAAGCCTGAACATGTTCAAGGCTGAACTTGACAAGTATATGTTGACCAAACCCTACCTTGCACCTGAATACACGTGCTGACTTTCCATGTGTATAAAAGATTTTTGTTGTTTTTATGAATTCCCTATATTTTTAATCTGTGGTTACTGTAAAGTATTTACTTTTTGGACCATTAAAACTTTGAATTACTTTGAATTACTTTGAATCTAACAAAGCTCTTTGGAAATTGAACCTGCTTGGTTTACTGTCATTTTTCCACTCTTGCAATAACCTGCGGTTTCCTTAATTGTCATACAACAATTGAGCCAATGGAAAATACTAGGTATTTGGCATCTTTTTAAATTTATTTCCACTTTGTTCGAGAGAAACTAAGCTATTACTGAAGAAAGCTCAGGATCTGTTCAACCAATGTCCTGCTCTCTTGGTCATCGTTATCCATGCCATTCTTGCTGTCTACTTGCTCCAATGATCGGTATTCACCTCGGTTGCTATCCAACCGAAACTGCACAAAGACTTTGACTTGAATATGAGCAAAATCGTTAAACATGTGCATATCTTAAATGCTCATTTGCATGCATCTTTACATGGGTTTGGACACACTTGATTGAACAGGTTGGTAGTACCAGCATTATCCAACAGTGGCATAAAAGCGTTACTTGTTTTTGCATGCCCTTTTGAGAACCCGTACGAGAGAAAACTACGATTGTGACGTGTAACCTGTTCTCTATTAAAATCCGATGAAAAGTGATAAAAATATTCAGTCAGCCGTCGTTGAGAGAATAAATAGGCGTGAATATCCTGACAACTGATTCATTTGTCGAATTTCGCCCAAGGGAGATTCAAACCAAAATACAGATAGCTAGCATGAGTTAGTCTGAAATTTTACCATGAATGGGAACATTAGAACGCAACCTCCAATGCAGCCTTTTAATAAGCAGTTAAGTGACGTGTGGTCGCATTATTTTGAGCTCCTGATTATCAGAATATACTGCTTACACGTGCGTGGATATAATATACCTTGTTGGAATCTCGTCGAAGTCTGCTTTCTCGATATCCCATTCTCGTAGCGGCATTCGGATTGCTTGAGTTTTCCAATATTGGCTCTACGCGTACAATGCTTTTACTACTGTTCAAGTCCTCAAAGGGATTAACGTCATCGGAAAGATCTTATTCTTGGCCATCGACTGGTTATATTTTTAACATAGTGCGATCAACTACCGAAGCGTATCGCCGGATTTAATTCTTATTTCGCTCTTATTAGTGAACACGTTTTTTGTCGCGCTCACGATATTCATCATTGATCGCCCGACCGAACCACTGTTTGTGCATACACCACTGAACAGTGCTGCTCGCAACCCTGACCGGATGACCCCGAAAAGAAAGCAGAGCGCATCAGCCTGCATATCTACGGTTTGCCGAAAGTCGGTAAGTCTTAAGGCAAAGTCTGTCACGTTTTACGCTTGTTTGTTGAAAGTGTATGCAAAATGCGACAAATCGATGACCTCGGAGAATTAAAACGATTTATTTTGTTTACATAAAGTTGTTATTTTAAACATGGTGATTGTTTTAATCCTCAACTCAAGAATTTCTTGTACCTGCATGGCTTTTACGCATTACTAGCTTTAAAACTAGAAGGGTTAATGTACCACTTAATTTAGATATTTTCATTGTTGTCAGTTATTTCCAGTCGATTAAATGTAAACAATGTTTCGTGTGCGGATCTCATTAGGTTTCCCGATATAATGAATTAAATCCGTATCTGCAATTAAATGAGTTATTGCATTGTAAATTTTAATCATTTATATATATTCGAATGCATTTTGTTTTGTTTGAGAATTTGTGATGCGCACTCCGATTCGTTCTAATTTGAACGCTCTACTTGCATTCAACACTTGATTGATTGCGTCTTAGATTCCATGTCAAAACACTTCCTTAAACCGTATACGTTCATTATCGTCTGTAGCTTAGCAAGCTTTGTACGAACACTCTGTGCAATCTTTCGAGGAATTTATCTTATCGCGTCTGTAGGGCAGCGAATTACTCTGAACTTGATACCGATTTAATTATGTCTATGAGGTATGATAATGAACCCATTCTCACGAAACTTTTCGATATAAAAACGCAATGTATCAACAGGAGATTACTGGATTTGGGTAGCAAGGAAATAATTATTCATTGTTTGCTCTTGAAAAATACGGTAACTCCCAACTCCTGCTTGAAAAGAATATTTCAGCGTCTAATATTCCAGTTTTACTTGCTTTATTGGTCATTGAATCTATTATACATCGTACACTGAAATCGAAATTTTATTCTTCAATGTCCAAAAAATAATTGATGGATAATCGATGGACATAAATTACATACACACGAAAAACGTATTGTAAGTATTTAAACAGTCGATATACGAAGCATGCAATGAAAAGTTCCTTCAATTGTATTTATGATCGCTGAAATTCATTAATATAAATATAACGAATTTTATTGTTTGTTTATACAAATAATGAAATTCGTGAATACCTGTTTAGAATGGCATAAAGGATATTATCCGGAAATATAAAAAATGTCATCATTTTTATTGTAATGTGGGTATAAAAAATTTCGTTCCTTCATGGCTCACATAAATGAAGATTATCAACAATAATTCTACTTCTTGGCAACATTTCCGCATATTAAGAAACAAAGTGACTTCACTTGTTCGAGAGGGTAAGGAATCGCACCAATTGATGCTGCTCTCAAAAATGAAACGCAACCATAATTTACTACACAAAATCATGGAAGCAAAAGCAAAAGTCAAACCATGTATTTTTGAAGTCCAGAATAGTGAAAAACTCACTGAGATGGCGTTGGAAACCACAAATGCTTTCGCGATTTATTACTCTACAGTGTTCGTGTCAAAGATTTTAGTGGAACGTTGTGAGTATTCATTTGACACATTGGGCGAAATTTTGATATATCCAAAGATTGTCGCAAGTCAATTTCTCAAAATAATTGTAAGAAAATCCTCAGATGCGGATGGCATCACACCGGATGTGCTGAGGTTCTGCCATCGTCAGCTTTGTTAACTGCTTTTCAACATGTTTAACCATTCGATGCTTTATGGAGTGGTACTGAAAGATTGGAAGTCCGGCGTGATTACACCTATCTTCAAAAGCGGCTGTCGATCTGACACTGCAAATTATCGTCCCGTCACACATTTACCTGTTGTTGGTAAGTTCATGGAAATTATGTTCTAAGAAAGAATGGTTGCACACTTTGGATTGCATGATTTTTTTCGCCAGCGCAGCATGGATTTCGATCTCATCGCTTTTTTGTGACGAATTTTCTCATAGCGTCAGACGACTGGACAAAAGAGTTGCCTAGCAGTTCTTGCATTCACGTCTGTTACTTAAACATTTCTACGGCTTTTGACAGAGTCAATCACAATTTGCTCCTTCAAAAACTGATACGTTTAGGAATATATGAACCACTGCTTCCTTTTTTGTGCGACTACCTGTCAGATCGCCACGCCAGAGTCAAATTAATCGGAGTGCTATCTCAAATGTTGAATACCACTAAGTTAGTCCCGCTCCTCTTTCTAATATACATAAACGATTTACCATCCCTCTTCTATCATCCAAATTGGCCCTGTCTCATGTCCTATAAAAATTTGGACGCAAATTAGTTCAGCAGATGATTATGAGAACCTGCAAATGGATTTGGACAACGTTTCAAATTGGGATGCCATGAATGATATGACATTTAACATACGGAACAGTAAGATGCACTACCTTGGCAAGAACGTTCCTTGGATATATCGATTGCGAACTGAAAACTTGACATGGCGCTCGTTTGAAAATAATCTTGGAGTATGGGTTAATGGGAAGCTGAATAGCACGGTGCTCTACAGAATATATATCGGCAGGCCAATAGATTGTTAGATATCTTTCGATGAATATTTTAAACATTCTCGCTGACAACTTTACCAAGGATAATGAACGTCTACCTTCGCTCTACGATGGATTATGCGGTAGAGGCCTGAGCTCCTTGTCTGCGTAAAGAAATGGCTATATTTGATGCAATCTATCACAGAGCAACAAAGTTAGTTATGTGTTTTCGCAATGTTAGGTACATCGAAAGATTGCGACGTCTGGGTCTATGTGACTTAACCCAAAGTAGGATACGCCGCGAGAATATTCTGACATATACATTTATGTCTACCGTAAGACTTCCACTAAATCACTTGTTTGATGTGTGTGATGAGTAAGTGACAGGCGGTCATACCTTAGCCCTTTACGTTCTAAGTTCCCGTATTGATTGTCGGCGCTATTCTTCGCCGTACGTGCTATATTTCTTTGGAATTCCCTACCTCAAAATATGGTGGACACTCCTTGCCTGGCGGTGTTTATTCGATATTGGACTTACATATGCAAAAGAATATCATTCGTCAGCCTTACATCTGATATTTTCTATTCCTTTTATACCATTATATTTTTTACATTTTAATTCATACCGTCATCCTGTGTTGTTTTGAAGCATTAAATTTTTTAAACATAAATCCTAGAATCGGTTAAACATTTCCCATACAAAAAGAAAAAGAACAAAATTAATTTCAAATTTATTTATTGTGACCGAAGCATTCATCTTTGCGAAATGATGTACTGGACGAACCTCTTTCCCAACATTAGAGCTCCAATCGTCGAAAAGACCGAAGATAAAAGTCATAAAACCGCAATAAATCGAATCCGGTCAATTTGTATGTGGGCGGATCGAATGCCAGCAAATTTTGGAAATAGATTCAGATCTAAAACGTCAGGCGCTATTAAAAGATACGTAACTCGTCAAGGTTGAACAAACGAGCTGGACTTGGTGTGAGCTTGATGTGACACGGTTGTCACATAACCGATCGATAAATTAGATCAAACTGGCAAACGCGATGGGCAGCTTGAGGAAAATGTTGTCGTGACGATATTTGCTTATATAGGTCAGACGCGTTTTATCCATGTTCAAGTGACTAGTAAACGCGTTCTCTTTTGGTAAGGGTTTCTTGGCTGTACAAGATTAACGTTAGAAAGTTTCGGTTCACTTCAGGAGTTGGACGTGAAACGCGGGTCTGACGCGGTCAAAGCTTGTTCGTGTGCACTCGATGTCTGTGTGCTCATCGTAATAGGAATTTGTTTAGAATATGCGATTTGACCTCGAATGATCTGACATAAACTTCCAAGCTCCATTATTATACATCATTATTTTTTACTACGAAAATGATTATTTTTAATAATAAACGAATGCCTTTATATAATGCTTTGAAAAGTAAAAAACGGGCATTATTACCGTAATGCCAAAGATTACGTACCAAAACCTTGGGTTCCGTTTCAGTTCTCGCAAATTACAAATCTTGTTGTTTGAATATGATAAGCGCAGGTAGATGTAAAACTGTCATGGTTTGTAAAGTAATCAATGTGAGCAGCAGCAAATTAACTATCTTAAATCCTTACATCCTTGAACTGTAATCAAACTGTGATTCCATATCTGCATGATCCTTTTATTACGGTGCTTCAAATGGCATGCCTCAATTACATTTTACCCATTGTTTCTATTTGATTTGAGACTCTTTCTGTTGTTTAAATATGAATATGGTTAGCAAACTTTAACTGAGGGTGAAATCAAAGTACGATGATTTTCTCATTACATTGTTTTGAAAATAAATTCTGAATTCCTGATAATCATTAGCAAACAAATAATTAAGTAATAATTTTGTCATTTGCGCATACACACACTTGATCCCAATTATTTGTTTTATCACATATTCCACAATGTCGCTTCTGATTCTATCCGAAAGCTATGTTTGAAACTCTACACTTAAACGTCTCGATATTGAAGACGTTTACCATTTTCCAATTGTTCGAAAGCATGCGGATCCAGATCGTACTCTCCCAACCTGATGAGTGCAATGAGCACTAAACCGGGAGTGGGTTTTGTTGAAATCTCAGTATAGATGATCCACATTGCTGCACAACGTATATGCCATATATTACCGGTTTCAATCCATTTCAATAATGTCTCACTCTTATAAAAAGAATATTTCACTGATTATTGCTCGAATATGGTTAACCTAATTAGTGTGGACAGTTGTTTTTCGTAGCGCAAGAACGTATGTGCGAATCCAATTTTAGCCTCAGTATGACAAAATCAATTTGCTTAAAATATTTGCTGCCAATTCAGACTCGACACGAGTTCGCATTAATGAAATGGATTTGGTGTTTATAATAAGCTTAAAAATAAATTAAAAATTCACCAACTGGAAACCCAATTTCATTGCTTATTAAACCGTTTTATCCTTGATAAAAAATGAAAGAATTGTATAAAAATTAAATAATTTATTTTGAAATATTTTCCACTTTATTTTAATGTGAATATATATATATATATATATATATATATATATATAGATATTAACATTAAGAAAAGTGCGAAAATAGTTCAAAATAGGAAATTATTTAATTTTATTTAATTATATATATATATATATATATTAATATCTGGAATCTGAAATCAGGAAAATCAAGGAGCAAAAACTTCACTAACAAAACTTATCGCACAGTCTATACTTTCATGTGAGAAGACAATCACTCCACCTTCATTCGTTAGTCAGTCTCTTTATCTTAAATCGGTATATGCGAGATAGTGTTTTCAGAACCTTTTATGTAATGATTGTTTTCAGTTTCTGTCATTTTAATTAACTCCACAGATACTTAGTTTTTTGAATATCTTCTTCAGTAAACTTGGCCGAAAATCTCTGGGCTTTGCTGTACCGGCAAGATAAAAAGTTTCAAATTGCGGGTAGTTTGTAGAACATCCAATCACAGATTCGCCATGGTCGGTTGCTTCGAGTTATTCTATCTTATGTGTCGGGTGTGAAAAATCAATTCAGTTTCATCACTCCAGAAGCTAGTTCCGGGTTTTTGCAAATTAGTTGCCGATCAAACACCGAAAAACATTCGCATAGTTGAGGCTTTTCGAGTGAATGGACTGAACCGCGTCAGAATCTTTTAAGTCTTGTACCGATTTGTTACACCTCAATTAGCCTGGATGAGTTCACAGTAGGTGAGTTCGGGAGTTCAAATAAACATATCAATGTGCTGATTAAGCAATTTTATTTAAGCTCCTGAAAGGGTCTTTCAGTTTTTTCTATCCCGAATTAGTTCGGAATACACATATATGTCGATATGGAAAACCTGTGGGCTCAAAATCTAAGTCCATGTTTGCATGCAATTCGGTCACGCCATTCAACGACCAGTTATGAGGTGTTTTCAATCATCAAGTGGGGACAGTGTGATCATTATCCGCAATATTTGTGGCAGTAAGTAAATGGAAAATATATTTTGAATTTTCAAGCCCCTGCTGCAATAAACTGACACGACAGACTGTTCGAACATATGTGGACAAGGACATATGGGTTGTTTTGTGGAGTGTGTGCAAACGAAATATATGGACGTATGGATTTTATGCTATACGATAATCGTTTGGTAATTCTTGCATTTTGTATGCTGCAATAATAACCGACGAAATTGAATACGAAAATAATAAAATAATCTACTTTTGTTTGAAAGTAGTTCTAACAGTTGTAAAAAGACCAGCATTGTCTCAATCGAAAAAGGAAGAATATGCCCAGTAAGTTTATATTATAAAAGTGAAATCCCTCTCAGGATGTCGTAAATGATTGCCTCTAGATACCTTACACGTTCAACTTAACGAGATTTTATTGACGTATTTATAGATTGTGGAGATTATAGCAGTAATCGTCACGTCGTTCGCGATGCAAATGAATTAAGACAAAGTCTTCACATTAATTGGGATTTTTATTCTTCACATTAATAAGAATTTTGTTAATCTCCATTTATATTAACAGTTTGTAATTATATCTGATACGACTTATGGTGATATTCAAATGTGAATTTGATCATCCTACATGCTGTGTTGCGTTTTAATTAAGTTCGCGTGTTGTGCACGATAAAATAATTAATTTACCCATTTTTAATTTGTTAGTTTATCAATCAAGCATTTAGGCAAATAAGTTGTTCTGCCTTTGAAAGAGCTACTCTGACGTTATTCATATCACAGTTAAATGTGACGAAACCAATCACATATAGGAATGTATTTTTGCAACATAAGATCTAAGGTTCTGGTTCTTTCAGATTGTTTAACTTGAATGAACACTATCAACTACTATAAGTGCGTTGAAAGTGAGCCACACATTACTATCAACTACTGTTAACACTATTTTTGTGCTGCGATCTACGCCCACTATTCTTCTATAGAGTAAAGTTGCTAATGTGCACCAGGCTGCTAAATTTTACTATGAATTACGAATATTGTTGATTCCAAATATATTCAAAAAGGTGCTTGTTTACATTCATTACCCTGCGAAAAACCCAGAAGAATTTTATCCCTTTATATTGCATACACTCTTGTGGCATCCTTGTCCATACGATCAACTCACTTCACCGAACGCCACTAATAGATAACGCTTTTCCATTAGCAGTTGCCTCACTGGGCTAGTGTAACCACACACAAACTACCACACGGACAGACCTCACAGAGAACGACAGTCACGAAAACCTTGAAAGCTGCACGACAAAAGTGCAAAACTTTAGACGTAGCTTGGTTCGAAATAACGCGTTTTAAGCTGACAAGCTTGCTCAGATAAAATCCGAATTAATCGTGATTAAAAGGCAATTACCTTAAAAGCTATACGCTGCTGAAAATTATTCCAACAATCGAGTGCTGTTTATTATAAAAGGAAAAGTTTGATTATTAGAAAAAATATCAAATTTCATGATTTAACCAAATATAAATTTGTCTAATTGTTCGCTTATTGAAGCATCGAATAAAGTGAAAATTGACTGCCAATAGTATGTATAATGTGTGGTAATTTCATAAACGAGGCGAAGCATCTAGTCATATTTGCGGCGTTAATACGGGTAAAGAAGAAATTTTTTTGTTAAATCGTTGCATACCTGGGATAATTTACATTTATACAAATATAATAGTTGTGTTCATACAATCAAATTTTAAAATGGCTCCTTTGTGTAAATTAGCTGGCTATCGTAGTTATATCATGGGAATGGATTGAATAGCATTAGAAACGGATTAAGTAACTTTTACATGATGGGTGGGCATATCAGACCATAACCAAAGACACGGTGTTAGCTAAATATAGGTTGGAAACTTCATACGGTTTTGGCTGTAGATGTACAGGGGTGTATCACCGCGCCTTGCACGGAAGGCCTGCAAGCAGAGGCACCTAAAATCATTGAAGCTGTAAGATAGAGTGTAAACAAATTAGACGGTGCAGAAATCTCCGCATTATGGCACCCAGCAATTCGGATGGCATACATTCATTCGAGCTTAGCCCACAGTACTTGACACAACAAGGTAATTTTATAGGATCTCCGAAATTTTGAAATGAAATGTCGCATTAGGCGACTCAACAGATTGATCATATATTTGCCAACGTGAATTGGTGCCGACAAGGCTTACTATATGTTAATGAGTTATAGGGTAAGGCGCGAATATTAGGTGGGACTTTGGTATGTCAGCACTCAGCAAGAAACCGGTCATGGTGTGTGAGTGCGGGTGACGTGAACAGCAATAATTGTTGATATTTTATTTATCTTATGCACTTGACCCATAATTACGCAGAAAGAGTCTTGCCAGACTTCTTGTATAACATACGCTAGATACCTAACTGTAAAGCTGAAATCCTATTATTTACCATTATTTAACATTATTAAACTAAATAAATAGAATATCGTTCGGAAAATGTACGGTTGAATCGGGAATTCCTCCAACCATCGTATAAATCTTTGTGTAAATGTCATCTGTCTGGGTAGACCTATGAACTGCAAAGATATGCTCTCAAAACATTTCTGGCATACAATCGCAAATTGTTTACCATTCTTCCACTGTTTCAAGCGCATGTGAATCCTGATCCTACTGTCCATATCTGTAGAGTGTAAAAAGCACGAAACCGGTCGTGGGTTGTGTTTGCGACGGAAATGCACGAAAATTAGCTTTTTCGTTCATTTATATTTCTATTTTAAATGCATGATTTTTTATTTGATGCCATCGAATTTTTTCAATGGAATAAATCATTCTGATCAAACGACATTAAGGAGCATAATCTCCTGACCATGGTTATCAGCAATGCAAGTCAAGCTAGATAAGCACATTTGTATGAGTCTGAATCTGTATTCACAATGTTCGATAAATAAAAATAAAATAAATAATATAATATAAATAATCAATAAATAAATAGCAATAAATTGATATGGGTTATTTTACCTCAAAAAGAATTTTCTATTTTAATTTCCTCCTTGTGAAGATCATGTTAAAAATATTTCATGCATGCAAAACAATTATTTATTTTGTGATTTTCATTCGAGGACCAAAGTTAACATCACTGCAAGAATTTATGAATGCACGTAGCAAATAATCCGATTCGAATACAATAACCTTTTTTGTTTACGGTAATTGTGAAACTAAGTACCAAAGTGTAAACAAGTAATTAATCATGTTTCGTTAGGCGTTAACGTAAATAAAGATCACATTGTGCGAGATGGCTTGACGTGAGAACGTACAACTACAACGTAATAAATTATCCTAAATTTTAATGAATTGTAGTAAATGTTTTATTGCTGATGCACATTTACTGAAATGATTTGATGCCTGAAAAAACATATTCAATATCAAGATTTTTGATTAGTCAAAATATCGAGTTCGCTGATTAATTTGATCCCGATTGAGGGTTCGAATTTAATTAAAGTGAAACAATAATTAATAACGATGTATCAATTTGCTTAAACATGAGCCACATCTAGGTGGGCGTGTGCTTGATTAGACAATAGAAGTTTTGACAATGGGGTCGCTTATATCGCCAGTATTTGAATATATGGAATACTGCGAAACAATGCACTAAGTGTGAAAATTGTCATCATGAAAAGTGACGGATTATAGGCATTTTATAATCACTTGAATCACTTAGACCATCGCTTTAGTTATTGTAATCCAGCGCAGAGATTCTTCCATTTCTAGACTGCTTAGCTCGAAATTTCAACGGCAAAATCCAAAACCTGTAGACACTGATGCCCTCCTGAGGTACATCTCGTCGTATCCCGAACAGGTATTCCGATTCATAGACTTGTCCTTTTTTAATGAAATCAGGCACTTAGGTAGTGATGCTTTATAACGAAAACATGCTCATCGAGAAACCAGCCAACAACTCGTAGAACACGTTTATCCTAAAAGAATTAAAAACGTTAATTAAACCGGGTGAAATAGCCAACACTTAAAACCGATAAAAATTGGGAAACTTTGGCATGTATACCCTTTGTAAAAGTTTTACCGGAAGCGATTAACAGAATTTTGACAGCGGCCTTAATTCGGGTAACACATAAGGAAATTTGAACTCTTCGTTCGGCTTTTCATAATATACGAATTGTATTTATAAAATCAAGTGTACAGAATTTTTCGGTGTGTACATCTTACAGACTGACAGGGAACTTCCTACGAGAATTAGAGAGCCCAAGAAACGCATTAAGAAACATCCACAGGATGAAAGGGCGTTTAGAAACAAATCTAATACTCTGCATTAGCTGAACATGTGTTGGACACTGGCTGAAAAGAGGAGTTTGACAAATTAGATATACTACGGCTTAGCATTATGCCTTATGTTGAATATTATCACACGGTAGCAGTTGAAATCATTAAGGCTGGGACACAATATGTTACTCGGCGCTGCGGTGAACAAATATTAATTAATGCAAAGTATTGCCCATTTTTTTATTTTTATTTTTATATATTTCTACAATCTATTTAAATTTGTGCACAATTGTCACACCTTAAATTGCACCTATGAACTGAAGTGCCAATTGACCTTGACCTATTTCACGCTGTGCCGAGTAAATAGTTTGATGGATCTTGTTTTTGGCTTTGGCAACTGAACCCCCTTAGACTTTCAATAAGCTGTTTAGCGACACGACCAATTAAAGGTGGTGGTTGAAGTGGTAATTAATGACGCTCCCTTTTGTGACTAATAACCTTCGTCTAATAAAGCTTCTGTATC
The DNA here is from genome assembly GCA_013407085.1 of Atriophallophorus winterbourni. Taxonomy (NCBI): domain Eukaryota; kingdom Metazoa; phylum Platyhelminthes; class Trematoda; order Plagiorchiida; family Microphallidae; genus Atriophallophorus; species Atriophallophorus winterbourni. The sequence continues at coordinate 2,975 of JACCGJ010018763.1, read as the reverse complement.
AGTGCTGAAATGTTTTCCAAAATCTGCTCAAACCGATTTTTTCCAAATTTTGTTTTCATGAATGTGACTACTCCATCGGTCCCAAACATCATTACAACATATTTAATTCCCGTCAGCTTATAAGACGTTGGCTGATCTAATCACCAGAAGATCTATGAAGACAGCGTAATCATTATGTTGGAAAATTGATAAATTAGGTATATGTGAATAAATTCTTTATAATCATCATGTGGACATTTGCTTCAATACTTATTAAATTAGATTGTTTTGATAACACTTAATTAATTATTGGTTGGTTTTATTTTTATAAAAAATGTGCTTACATGAATGTTTTTCAAACGCGGACGGTTTCTCATACAATGCGTTTAGGGCCTCCAAGGTGTTGTTTGTGTTGTGTTCTGAAACGATAACTTCTTATCTATAGAACACGAGCGCACCACACATTTCGTAAACAAGTTGACAGGTAGCTTTTTTCCCAGGTTGGTCGCACACGCGACATTTACAACTTCGAATGGTGCAAATACGCAGAATGCTGTCGGCCTGTCCCATGTGACATTTTAGAGTGAATAAATACGAGTGGAATGCGAGCAATGGTCAGTATAGAATTCGAGTTGATCCAGCACAAATGGCTCCATTAACACAAGCCGAGGTGGATAGCTTGTTGGCCGAATTGGGCCCACATGTTGCTACTAAAGAAAAGCGTATCGAGCTCGGGATGGCTGTGTATAAAAAGTAGGTGCCATCAAACATTATTGTAAGAAAACGCACGCATCATTTTTTGGTATTCACTCAAATACTGTGCGTCTTTTTCTGTTGTCAGATTGTTCACAGCTCATCCGGAATACATACAATATTTTGGTAAATTACAAGGACTTAACAAGGACACCGTCTTTACATCGGAGGGTATCAAGCATTATGCCGGGACATTGGTTGATTTGCTTGTCGAAATGGTGAAACATGGAGCGAATGAAGCAGAACTTAAGAAATTGGTCGAAAAAAATGGAAAAGATCATACTGGTCGTAAGATTAGCAAGGATCAATTTATGGTAAGTCTAATACATAATGATGGTTTCACGGATATTCTTCAGTATAATGTGATGTAACTGCATATTTTTCAAAATTTTCAGACTGGTGAAGCCATTTTTATCGATTTTTTCAAATCGAATTTGACGAAAAACGAGAATAAAGTAGCAATGGAGAAATTCTTGAAATACATTTACCCTGCCACCGCAAGTCACATATGATTGTTCTGATGAACAGCAACTAACATGCATCCTCTATTTAAAAAACTGCTTAATAAACATGATTTCCCAACAAACAATTTCTTTTTCGTGAGACATAATCGAGTGACTGAAGGTCTAATTGAAGTTAGAAACTTCAATAATGAATTGAATTGAAATCTAATGGTTTAAAAATCATAAGGCTCTCAAGAAACCACAAGATATTAGAAGATTTATTAAAAATGTATAAAGCAAAACCGGGATTTGTTTTCTTGCTGAAAGGTTCGAAAATCAGTTCAAATTACAAAGAGCAATATAATCAATTTCATTTGTACAATGCATTGATGTATATAGATCTATAGGGTCAGTATTTATAGTTTTCTTAGATGCCTGGTTAACGGACAAAAAGACTTCACGATTTCTCTTTCGGGAAGTTCACAAAATAATCCGGTAGATTGTACTACGTAAAACAACCACCCATGGCCAAAACGTTCTTTAGCAATTGAGTCATGTGTGAGGGACAATAAGAGTCCATATACGAGCACTTGTCTTTTGCGAGCACAGTAGATTAAATAAGTGTTGCAAATTGTGGTTTGCGTTATTCAAACCATCGGAGACGATGACATGGATAATCGAAAAATCTTAGATTTGTGTTTCGCTCATTTTCTGGTTTCCGATTGTATCCAGTAATACGTTTTGTGGCGCGATAGTATATTCTTTTCAAAACCGCAACAGTTCTCAAGTCATGGCTTAAACTGTATATTCGATAGTGGTTTTCAAGTAACTCTATATTATGAGGAAATTGTCGGCTTTTGAGAACTTCCAGAAAATTATCTTCGGAAGTGACAATGTCTGAAATGTTTTCTATAAACGCCATTACAGTGTGCGGCATACCTGGAGTCAAACGTTCATTATTTCCTGGCTCCACCTGAGACTATGGTCACTGAGAGAATAGGGAAACTCTACATATATACCGAGGTTCTACATGTAACTCTATTGAAATTCGAAGAATCGGCAATTTTGGGACGAACGAGCGTAGATGTTGACAAGATTCTTTTGGCGCAGTTCACAAACTTCTGATTTATTGGTCCTAGACAACAGTTTCTTATAATCTGCAAACAGTATAATATGAAACTTTATGAGAGCCGCTTGGTCAACTCAATTCAATTTTAATGGTCTAAAAAGCATATAGCTTGACAAAAACCACAGAATAATATGGGAATTACGAATAACATGGGTAGAAAAACGGAATTTGTTTGCTTACTGAGCAGTTCAGGAATCAAGTAAAAATCGATTGGACAGAAACCGGTTTCAAAGTTCAAAGTTTTTATGGTGTAAAATATGTAGGTTCAAAGTTTGGATTGGTCAACATGAAATTGTCCAAATTCGATTTGATTATATCCAAGTTGCATGTATGTGCAACATTACAAGGTAGGTAGTTCCAGGTAAAGCATACACGTACAGAATAAAAGTACCTTCGACAGTTTAGTCTCGAGTCGGGAATATGTACTGTATAGTCGTAACTCCGGCTGGTTCTGGGCGGTAGTCGCGTGGATAGTCGATTTTGGGGATGGTTGGGGGTATGCAGTATATTGAACATACGTATCAAATCACCTCTAAGATAGCAGTAGCGAAAGTCGAATAGATTGAGACTTCCAATACGATCTTCGTATTGTTTGAGCTTCAAAACGCGTACGAGCTTGGAGGTCCGATGATATATTCTTTGCAAGAAGCTGATGTCCTTCTGTAGCCAGG